>JAOWBN010012196.1:0-10940 GCA_028565015.1 Pinguicula moranensis
AAGTGTTGGTTGCGAGGTACAAGGCCTAGAATACAAGTCTCAACAGGGCATGCCTAGTTGGACTTGAGGGGGGGTGTTGTCCCACATCGGTAAAGATAAAAGAAAATGGAAGAGCATAAATATAAATGTGAACTACAATCTGGATACCTTAGTGCTAAGGTTTTTCGGGGAGTGGTTCACTGTCAAGGTACCACCAGATGGAGAATTTCCTGTTATGAATTATCGCATTACACAGGAATTCAAGCCCCCTTTTTTTCTATTAACGCCTTAATTGAAGAAGCAGGATCACTCAAGGTATATTGTGCGTCCTGAGACAATTTGATATTTTGGGATGTTAATGTTTTATTTAACTTGAGAGGCTACAAAGACACTTGCTTTTGCTTAACAGTTCAATTATTTTGGGAACTGATGTAGCATCACAACCTCCCAATCGCACAACCTATACAGTATATTCCTAACCAAGTATAGATTTCAACAACTTCATTAATTGAAGCACTAGAATTTAATAAAGTCATTTTGATCTAGTTCATTATTAGTACAAAGCTAAAAGAATTAATTAGAAACTAGAATGTTAAAATCTTTTAGGAGCATGGAATTACTTACCTCAGTTTTTCTTCCATCTTTCCATCTTAGGCTGAAGTGATCCTGAAAATCCGTGCTGAGTTTCCTTCTAGCATCACTGCGAACATAATTTCTGTAGAGATGCCACTTGCATCATGTACAACTAGGTGCAATTTAGTTTCTGTAGCATACTCTTAAAAAAAATCACGACAACAAATATGGATTTGAATCATTTGGTGCTTTAATCTTGTCATTTATGTCCCAATCAGTACTTCCACATAGATGGCTTGTGTTTCAATTATAAAATCTCTCCCTTATATTCAGTTGGAAGAATTTGGCTTCCTCCTAAAGCTGCAGGCTAAAGATCCAACTGCTTTTCTTTGTGCTGATTCTTATGGTTTCTCAATTTATCTAGACATCCAATTCCAATTGTATCTCAGGGTCAATTTTGACTTGACACCTTTAGTCGCTCAAAGAACAGCATAAAAGACTCGAATGGAGTATGAAAAAGGTAGCTTCTGAACAATTTCAATGTTTACATGTGATGTCCAACAATTTTCTATGAATCACCAATTCAACCTATCCTGCACAATTAAATGAACAATACTACACGCTCTGAACTAATGCATCAACGAATGTTAATCATAAAACTACCTAATGACGGAGTAATACAACAAGCCAACACAGAAAAAAAATGTCATCAAAAACAACAAATACTCCGTTGCAATGACATCAAAAATATTATTCCATCAGAAAAAATTCAATTAGAAATAATGTCATCATAAACAATGCCATTAGAAATCCTCCACTCCAATGTGCAATAATAGCTAGATAGTAGACAACTTCATTGGCACCTTCATGCATGGAAATTACTAGCAGTTAATGTACCATACTACACACTATCAACTATTACCTGCACAATTAATGAACAATATTACACATTCTCAACAGTTACCTGCACAATAAATGAACCAAACATAAACTGCAGCAAGCAGATAGAACAAAGTCTTGCACTGCAACTGTGCAAACAGTAAAATGTTCCAGATTGTAAACATTATAATAATCAACATCAACAAAAACAACATAAGATTATCATCCTTACATGTTCCTAATTGTCAAAATTACATGTTATTAGTGTCAAGTAAGTTGCCCTTCACAAAACAGTCGAATAAATTCGGCGTGGCCTTCTTCGTCCATATCCAGTAGTAGTCTTGTCCATCATTCTTAAATAGGTGATCAACAAGGCGGATCCTATTGACGACATTCAAATCTTCATGTGCTTGCAGATGATTAAACAACCTTGCAGTTTTCTCCATTTTAGACTCATCATCAAATTATTAAAGTAACTCAATACATCAAATGACGCAATTCATATTGGGTCGCAACGGAAACTGTCTCTTTGTATAATTGCAAGGGTAAGGCCGCGTACATCTGACCCCCCAAACCCCGACTTAGTTGAGAATATATTGTGTACGTTGTGGATTGTGGATCAAATCATTAAAGTCACAACTAATTGAAAAGAAATTATTAAAGTCAAAACAAACTGGAAAAGAACATCATAACAACTGGAAAGAGTTCAAACAAATTATTAAAGTCACAACAAACAGAAAGGCAAGCAATTATGGAAACAATCACAACAACTCAAGAATTGATCTTCAAAACAAGAGAATGTTGAGGAACAAAAGATCATCATCTAGCCCCAACTGAATGGTAGGTCTGCCAAAGGTTATTAGCTAAATTGTCCCTGAAATGATTCCATCATTGAGACAAATTCATGGACTGAACCTCTATCTCATCCGTAGAAAGAGATCCAGAGGTGTTACGTTGATGAAAAAATTGTGCAGCAACCCACAAGGTAGAATGATATCACATTGTGTGTTAATGTGATAGTATGTTGGACTCCTTAACACGCCGAAAGGCTTCTTCAGAATACTGAAGGCCCACTTTATAACATTTCAGGTGCGGCGTGTCGCATGTTGAACAGTTCTTTGTAATTTTGTGATCTGCGATTTGTACCACCCCATTCCTATAGATGATACCTCATCTGCCTGTATAGAGTTAGAAAACCCTGACCATTTGTATATTCATTGTCGTACAGGTAATAAGTTCATGCAGGGACAAACAAGTATAATGACCAATTACATGAAAAGACTATCAGTGTAAGAAATTTCAGATTGCATTAACCATTTCGGACACTCAATCCATTATTATGAATGACTGCGCTATGTAGCACACAGTCATCTGCAGCTGAACCCTCCCAGCCAACCAGCATGTAGATGAAACGGCTTTGAGTTTCACAAACTCCAATGACATTTGTTGCCAAATGACCTTTCCTTGTCCAGTACCTTGGTTGATATTCTACCTGAATGTGAAGCAGGATATATGTACCGTCCAGTGTGCCTATGTATCCCTAATTGCAGAAACAACATGTGAGACTGCAGCAAAAACTCTCATTAAACGATAGTAGGTAGTATAGTTACCTGAAAGCACTTCCATCTCTTATTGGTAGTTGTTTCATCGACTGGAGTAGGTTAGCACAGCCCGCAATACCTGATGGAATGTTTGGCTGATGGTCTAGCCACTTCGTTGGAAATCAGTTTGCAAGATCCTATTTTTCTGATGATGTGCAAGTGTGCATAGGAATATAGAAACCTTCTCAACTATGGACACGTAATGGTCGTCTGTCAAGCCACAATCATCTCTCAAAACTCTGCACAACTCCGTAAAAGCTTGGTTCGACATCCTCAAGTTCTTGAAACATTCTGTGCTAGTCTCTTGATTGATTCGTTCCAGGAACACCAATCTTTCAGCAATTTTGTCTAGTATCAAGTATTTAGGAAGTGCACTCCAATCACGCTTGTGCTTATGCGTATGCGGCCGTGTGGAACTATTGGTTTCTTGTTCTGCTAATGCAATGATAGTAGATAGCACTTCAACGAAAACTCTTGCGCATACCAAGAATGTCGCAACATCCAATATATTATGCTTATTATTCTACAGAAAAAATTGTCCACCATAGCAAATAGCTAACTATGACCATTTTCTTGAAAATGAATGAACAACAAAATCATTTATCACCACGATATTTCTGTTGGTAACTGAAACCAACACAAAAATATGTTTGCAACCACACAAATTTTCATTTTAGTGGAACAACAATGCTGCATTTTGAGACAAACAAATTGAAATAACATGTGAACACACGAACGGTATACAGTGTTGCCAAATAACAACAGACAAACAGAAGCAATTTAACAATTATGAATCTTCCTAGGATTTAGATCTACATTGGCATTTTATACTGAACCCACAATCATATCTCAATGAGGTAAATACGAATATGACGCCTTATAGTAACCCTAGTTTGCATTTTTCTTGTTTGCATATATGAGACAATACAAACAAGGAAAAAAATCAAGTCTAACTAAAGAAGATGACTGTAATTTGTCCCTGATTTGCCTATTTGAGGCTTGCCCAGACATGTAAAATGATGCCTTATAGTAAATTTTAGCGAACCAGGAAAAAAAATACAAAAACCCTAGGCTACAAAAAATCGAAGACAAGATATGGTAAATACGAATGTAAATGGTATAAGTACGAGGTTTACTGTAGATGAAGATGGACACCCGATCGGAATGCTGTCGCCGGAAAGGAGATGCCACTGAGGGAAAAAAAGACCTTCTTGACGTAAAGAATGCGCCATCGCAAAAAGAGTGAATAGATTTGGGGAACGGAGAAAATGATAAATTAGGTTTAAAATCTTAGTATTTAAAGTTGGCAATGTCATAAAAATTATGAAGTGTAGGGTTAATAATGTAACTTCACTTGTGGGTTAAAAATGAGATAACAAAATTCTCCAAATTTTTTGGGATAAAAATTGAGTAGTAGCGTAAATCTTTCTATTCGAATAGTTATAACTTCCTTACGTATATTAAACAAAGGATAAAAAAAATTCAATTTTTAACAGAGTACTGAATGAATCATTACAATCTTTTTAATAATATACTTTTGTCGAAGAAGAAGAAGGAACTCATATCTCTGACCTACCAAAAAAAAGGAACTCATATCTGTTTTCAACCTTCTCTTTCTTCTTCTCGTGTCAATGAAAGCGGGCGGACTCGGAGAGCTTTGAATCATGCAGAGGAAAATACGAAAGAGACATAACTTTTTTCTTTTCTCAAAATCAAGAAAGAAACAAGCCATGCTAGGCAATAAATAGGATGTGACGATCTCGTGGCTCATAGAATAAATTACTATTTTACCCCTTAATTAATAAAAGTTCTTATTGTTTTTATGTTAATTTTAGAATTTATTTTACTTGTCTATTTTTAAATTGTCAATACCTAGTTCTAAGTATTTTCGTTTGGTAAATTATCTAGATTCAGTATTTGTATATATATAAAAAAAAAATAGTATTCCTTCCTGCCATTTCATTTTAGCACCTTGTTTTTCCTTGTGGAAAAACAAAGCTGTATCCAAAAAAGACCAAAACATCTTCAACTAACAACTAGGGTCAAATTTGGGTATTCCTTCTTTTGTCTTGTTGGTAATGATAATGATGACTAAAAATAGACAAGGTGATTGATGGAAGATATAAGTGGGTACAGGTACAGCCCTATATCGGAACCGCTCAGCTTGTCAATCTTTTTCCTGAATTTGGGTATGGAAATTGCAAACAAACAATAGATTCAACTCAGTTTCTATACACCCCTAAACCAGGAACAACTCTCCCAACTTTGCTCTTCGAGATCTTGCATAAATTTAGTTACAATTGTAACATAAAATTAGGAGAGGGAATAAAAACTCACATTGACCTTCCCCTATTTTCCCAATTCTATGATATAATATACGCGAACATTATTATTTTCATTAAATATATTTGTTAAGAACCGAATAATTAAATTTTACAGATTTTATCTTCCCCTGTCCCCAGTCAGAAGATATCCAATACATATACCACAGTGATTTGAATTAAAGTCGCTAGCCTACTCCCCTCCCAAAGTTTCCCCGAAAGTCTTGAAATCCAGCCGCAGAAGCAGCCTTCTCTCTTTCTTCTGTCTTGTCTGAAAACGCGCGTCAGCCTCTTGACAACTCTTAAGACAGACAACCGTTCTTATCTCAAACTCCACACTTCACAATTCACAGAGAGTAGAGAGAGTCAGAGAGAGATGTAATATTTATTCCTCAAAAGGCCAAAACGAAACAATTTTAAAATAGGAACACGAAAAAAAAAAAGGAAAAATGAAAAGAGAATTTGTAGGCGGAAAACAAGAGCACTCTCGGTCTCGGAGCATGTTATCCAAGGCCAAGCTGCAACATCAAGCACACAATTTACAGATACAAACGACGCCGCAGATCCGACCAGAACCGGAGACACCCGCCCCAAATCACGGCGGAGCCTCCAAGGACGACGCTTTTACGACGCCGCAGACCGGCGACGGCACCATCATCGAGGTGGTCCGCCGCTCTCGGGGCCGGCCCCCGGGGTCGAAGAACAAGCCCAAGCCGCCGGTGGTCATAACGCGTGACTCGACAGAACCCTCGATGACTCCGTACGTTCTAGAACTTCCCGGCGGCGTCGACGTCGCCGCCGTCACCGCCGCCTTCTGCCGAAAACGGAGCATGGGCCTAACCATCCTCAGCGGCCACGGGTTCGTCTCCAACGTCACACTCAAACAACCCGGCACCGCTGCGCACGGAGGCACCGTTACCTTCCACGGCAGGTTCGACGTCCTGTCTATCTCCGCCACCATTCTGCCAGGCGGCGGTGCGGACGCCGCCGGGAACGGGCAGTTCACCATATTCCTGGCGGGGCCGCAGGGGCAGGTTGTCGGCGGCGCCGTCGTCGGGCCGCTGGTCTCTACCGGGACTATTTATCTCATCGCCGCCACATTTAACAGCCCCACGTTTGAGATGCTACAGGATGTGGAGAATGAGGGGCCGGGTGGAGGAGACGGCGTCCAAGGGCAGGAGTCTTCCCCTCCGGCGATTTCCGGCGGGGATAGCGGCGGAGCTCCGATTTATAGCTACCAGGTCTCCGATGTCATCTGGGCTCCGTCGGCAAGACAGGCACAAGCGCAGCAGCCATTTTGATTGGAAAGTTTACTTTTTGCTGCTGCTGAATGCTGAATGCTGAATGCTGAATGCTGAATAGTACTAGTTGCAGTTTTTAGTCCATAGTTGCTACTTCACTTCGTGAGCTACCATTGAAATTTTTATTAATCAATGAATTTGATCTGGGTTATCAACTTCAATGTTTATTTAGTTTTATATATTGCTTGGACAAGATTGGTTTGATTTGGATCGGCAATCAACATAATTTTCCCGACCGAATCGACCCTAATCACATATGTCTGAAAGCTTGTAGGGCTATGCAAAATGTTTGTTAATTGTTTATAGGTCATTAATAACTGGATAATACTTAAATAGCAACATTAATAATAGACAAGTAGAAGAGGTACCCTAAGGGGCACTGTAGCGTGGCGTGACCAATTCAACTAATCAAATCTCTTTTGCTTAGTTCTGCTGCCCCGCTCCCTGCTTTTATTACAACACTGCATTTTGCTGCAAATCTATCTTAGACTTTGCAACTCTTTTGACAGTTTAGGTGTATATAAGAAGGGGGTATTTAGTTAGGGACAGAGCCTTCTCTTTCTTCTCTTTTTTTTTTTTAAATAATAATCAATTTTATTTATTATCATTTTTCTTGAGTAAATGCCAATCCAAAATAACTACAAAAAGTCAAATATTTTTCAAAAAGCCCTACGGCTTAATTCTGATTTGTATCTCTCTCGCTCAAGTCCTCGTAGTGATTTCATTTTGCTTTCGTCACCTGATGAGCGATTGTACCAAATTTCCAACTTTACTCGACATAAAAGTCATCATATCTGGGTGGCCATGAAGTGAAGCGTTTAGACCTACTTCATTTATCCGTCATTCTTTTTAGGTGGATTTCAACATCGGTATTGTATACTTTTAGAATCTTCATCTTAAATGGTTGATCGTCCTCTTCAGCTGTCGATCCAGCCTTTGGACAAAGGTCAGTATCTGGCCATAATCCACCCATCGGATCTTGCATTTTTCATTTGTCCCCCTAGGGGGTGGGGGAAATGAATTTTCCTCCCTTTGAAAGGTTAGCCACCTGCCATGGCCTAAAATTGTACCTAAATCTGCAAAAAATGCAAGGTCTACATCATATAGGCCACAACTCTCCATGGTCATGCCCAAATTAAAATTAGAGATTTGACTACTATCGTTTTGCTCATGGGTTGCTTGGAATTCTTAATTTTTTTGGCCCCAGTCCAATTTCACAATTCACTTCTTTCGTTTTTTTTTTATCTGACTATACATCGCTTTAGTTTTTAACCAAAAACAACGGTGCCCCTTGACCTCCATGCATTCCTCCAAACTTGAATATGGCCTCCACGCACTTACTGGGCTCTTCTCGCCCGTGTGGGCTTTCCTAGCAGTCAAATCATGACCATTGAACTTGCTTGTCCAATGCAAACGGTCTCCCTGCTCAAGCCCAATATGATGTTCGACTTCTCATGGGCTGCATGATCAGCTGGTGCATAATCCTAGCACAAGGCCCTCTTCGCTTCCCTGCTACTAGTATTTTTTCCTACTGAATTCCTCGAATGTTCGAGATGTGCTTCCTTCTCAGGAAGGAAGTTGTCCTCTTTTTGTGTTTCTTTCTCAATCCCAACTTTTCCCCTACTTAGATTCAGCACAACTCCATCAGTTGGACCTCAAGTCTATTCCTTTCCTCTTAGGAAGGGAATAACTTCTAGACCAGATGTCGTGCCTCAGAAAGACTCTGGGTTAGTCAATTTTGTGCCATGGTCATCGGCACTTATGTTGCATCGGCCGTATCCACCTGTTTTGAGGTTTCTCCCTTCTCCATTGTTGTTGATTTCTCCTATTTCTTCATTAGTTCCCCCCTCCCCCTTGTCCTTGCCATCCTTTTTATGCCAGGTTGTGCCTCCCTTGTTCTCCTGCTCAATTTTTTTTTATCTTACCCGCCTGATAGTCATCCTGTTGGTGACTCTGAGAGAAGTGTCGTGAGCAATAGTGACAATGTTGCTCATAGATAACTTTTTGCATCCAAATCCCTCGGGATCCTTGCTTGATGGCCACTTGCATCAACGGTTCTTTGGTCAAGTCCACTTTGACACATATCCGATCATGTTCTGTTCTTGTTCGGTGAAGGGTTGTGTGGTCAATCCCTACGTAGCAAACAAGAAGAGGGGCAATGAACTGGAGGGCGCCCTTCATGTACAGATGTATCGACCGATTAGGGAGGATAATCCACATTGGGACCACCGATAATTTCTTCTCAACATGAAAATCCATAGTCCACTAAAAAAATCGAAAGGCCTTACCTCTAGAACCCTTCCCTCCCTTGGTTCAGCTATGGGTAGGGCTGCTCAAAAGTACCGACCAGTATGAAAATACCGATCGGTATTCAGTTACCATACCAAAATATCGATTAAGTTCGGTATTTCAGTATTTTGATAATGGTATCGGTATGGAAATATGGTACCAATTTTTAATCGGCTCGGTATCGGTATTATTGTTCGGTATTCGGTAATACCGAATACCTTTTTTTTAACTGTTAAATTAAGTTTTAATGCAATTGGGTTTGCCGGCTTGGGCTTCGTTTCTGATTTTTTTTAAACTTTAAGTCGCTTGGGCAAAGGCCAAGCCCATGTTGTAATCGACTTCTCAATTCTCACTTCTCGTCTCTCGAGTCTTGACACTGCATCCGCTCATGGTCGCGTATCCTTGCAGACACTGTATCAATTCACAGTCGCAGCCCTACGCTCCGCTTTGCTCCGCTCGGCCGCTCAGAAGCTCACGTCCGTCATCCATCGCGCATTGCAGTTTGCCCCCATGACGACGACGCTTTGGTTCGGTCGCGGCTCAGGGTAAATTGTTTGATTTTTTCTGTCTTAGGGTTTTTGATTTTTTCTCAGTATATCAGGTTCTGCGGGAACCAAGTTGCTAAACTGTTTGCTACTTGTATTTCAATTGTTCAGAGTTTTCATGTGATGTATCAGTTGGAATTAATTTTTTGGGGTTCTTAGTTAAATTTTGGTTCACTGCTAATGATAAATCAAGTCTTTTGGTTGATCACGTTGTTTTGCCTTTTTGGTTTACTTTCTTTAAGTTTAATTCTATCCGAAAATATAATGAAGTTCACATAGTTCACCCAGGATGAAATACAGCTGAAATGTTTGGTTAAAAGTGATTGGAAAGTCTATGAATCTATGTCTGCAACCAGTTCTGAAATTTGAAGCATTGAAAATGTGATGCCAGTTGCGTGAGTTTTAAAGTTGTTATTTGTATATGCTTTTTTAAGTTAGGTTAGTTGGTTTAAATTAAATGTCTTGCATTGCATAGGAATTAGGAATGGTCTGATACTCTTGATTTTAGATTTGATTGGATGGATTAAAATAGAAAATTGTAAGATTAATTCATATATATTTATATTTCTCTCTTCATGTTTATGCAAGTGCTTGACTTGGTTGGTTTGGACTAGTTTGGTGCCAGTGCCACATTTAGAAATTTTCTCGTTCTTCTCGTCGCCCAACAGTCTTGAGGTGAGGAGGCTAGAGCTCTTCGATTTCGTTGGATTATTCTTATTCTGAAATTTACATTACACTTATACCCAACCTAACTTTTGTTCTTCTTCTTTAGATGGGCCGTTCTCGTTCTTCATCTTCTAAGAAAGGAAAAGGAAAAAAAAAAAAAGCAAGATGCTCTCCTCGCGTTCAAGACTTCGATGAAGTTGAAGAAGAGACATTGTTGACTGAGACTGATATCGATAGAGACTCCTCATCACCGTTCCCAAGCCCCCGTAAAAAGCAGAAGGGGGGTCAACGCTCCGAGGTTTGGGGACACACAACCTCATCACCGTGTCCGAGGGGGCATGGCTGTATGCAAATATTGTGGTAAGGAGGTGCCATGCCACATCAAGGCTAACGGAACTTCTGGTTTGTGGTCACATGTGCATGGTTGTGCGAGGTATCTTAGTCAGCAATCTACGATGGGCGATTCTCAGACAAAGATTATGTATGATGCATCATTGGCCGTGGGAACAGTTAAGGGAAATATGAGGTTGGATACACTCGATGAAAAGAAGGTGAGAAGGTCCCTTGCTGAGTTCGTCATTCAAGATGAACAACCATTTGTGATTATATAGATGGAAGGATTCAAGAAGTTCATCCAACTGCTTGAGCCTCGCTTTCATATGGTTGGGGGCGCCTACAAACCATGACTGGGAACACGTCAAGACTTTCATGAATTTCCAGAATGTGTTCTATGATGTCACACTGACATTCTCCACCTCCAATACCTGTACCGCACACCGCTTTATG
>JAOWBN010012207.1:0-10940 GCA_028565015.1 Pinguicula moranensis
GAGTTAGGACATGTGGCTACTAAGGACCAGACTGCTGACTGTCTCACCAAAGGTCTTAATGCACTAGATTTAGATAGACTTTGTAACAAGATGGGCTTGATTGATATATTTCGCCCATCTTGAGGGGGAGTGTTGAACAACAAGAGAGTCAAAAAGCAGCAGCTAGCAGCCAGACAAGCAGCCGGACAAGGAAAAACACCAAACAGACAAGAAAAGAGGGCAACCATGCTTCATGAATTTATGGTGGTTTTCATTATTTTGTAATCTATAAAAACGAGCTACAAGATGTATGAGAAATATAAGAAAAGTTTTTACTCTTTCTACTCTACTAATAAGGGTGATTGGTCAGGTCTTCAACAACCAATGGGGAGCTTTTCTCGGAGGTAAGGGTCATGTGAGTTGCATTGCCCCCTTCACAATCCGACTGTTGGAGTGAAATTCCTTCATCATGTTCAAGATGTCCATTTTCATTGTAGGGAGGAAAGTCTTGATGATGTTGAAGTTGAGGTCATCAGGCCTTGAACTCTTTCTAACCCTACAACTTGAAATATCTTTTAGTAGTGAACTGTTGAATGATTATTGTTTTTGCTTCATTGCTAATCTGCTTCACCTCCAGGCCTTTGATTTTTGGTGTGCTTCTCACTGGTTCCTTGAATCTTTCTTCTAAATGATGCATGAAACATTGTTTAACTTCTTGAGCTTCTTCAATCCAAGTTCCTTGATACCAGATTCCATTGATAGTATCTTTTTTCTATTTCTGTTCACCCTATGATAAAAGGATGTATTGGCATTTCCTTGGTTCAACCATTTCAATCTTGATTTCTGGTACAGTTCACTTTCCTGTTGTTTATACAAATCCTGAATCTGTTTCCATGTCTCCATTGGATTATGCTCGCTCAACTTTGCTTTTAGGTGTGAAGTTTGCCTCTACTATCACCTTTTACTTTGTTCCACTGTTTGATGCCACCTCGCACAATGTTTTTTTTTTCATTTACGACAAAGCCATTGTACCCTTTTACCTTAGTTCCCACAATTTTATTACCAGCTCTTTATACTCTTCATCCTCCATCCAATAGTCCAGTCTCTTCAAGGATTTGGGTTCCCAATCCCCATATCTTGATGTTAGTAAGATAGGGCAGTGATCCGAATCCTCCCTATCTAATCTCATTTTCAACTAAGTGTTCATATTTCCCATCCAGTATTGTTGGATAGGTAAAATACCGAGGGTTTGATCTATAAACCTATTGGAATTTAATTATCCCTTCAATCGTTAGGCTAAGGACCCATCCATTTCTCATTCAACATAAATCTATCAAATCCGCTCATGGTTGTTTAGGAGCATACCAGGTATTCTTTCTTTCTAATAGTGGGATGTTTATATGTCCTTTTTCTTAAACAAATGCTCTAAATGATTGCATCTCTGTTGTTATTCCATTTTCCCGCACACCTCTTCTTTTCGTAGCTTCCAATACAACATTGAAATTGCCCATGATTTATCATTTGTGTATCCTCACATTCTTTGTTTAATTATTTCCCATTGAGCAGTTTTGTGATCAAATACTGCAGCTCCATATACATTAATCATATGGCATTGTTCCTCATCATTGAGCCATTTCCCTTCCACCCTAATATTTCTTGTTATCCCCACATTGATGTACACTAAAATTTATTCTTGCCCCATGGTATGGTTGGATTTGTACCTGTTGTTAATTTAATATACTACAAAAATAATCATACAACAATTAAAGGGCAAGCTGTTCCAGAAACTCTGAACATAAATATATTATGAGAATCGACGTTTAACAACTCAAGAAAATAAGCAATTTCCGGGGTCAGGGGCCGTATTTTTAAGGCCTAAATTATTCCTTGACCGGATTTCGCTTATTCTCCCGACGTTGCTGGCAATGAGGTAGTATTATGAAGAGGAATATAGATAGAATTTTCTTGTCCGCTTTTTCGGAAAAAAGGGGGTCGCCCTTTCGCGCCGTAGGATCCCTTAGACCAAAATCACAAACAAGGCTCTAAAAATATTCTCTCCACAACCTATCTATTTTTTCCTCTAATTCTTGCCCCCCACTCTCTACACAATTTTCTCCTCTATTTATAGATTTTTGGCATTGGCATGCACCATGACACTTGTCTTCTTGCATGACTCTTGTCTTCTTGTTTGTTTGGCCATATGACACTTGTCCCATGAAGTGTCACCTTAATTATTTGGGAAGTATTCCCATTTTTGTATTTTTTTCATATTGGCATTCCTCTAATGGGCCATGGACCATTGGGCAAGTTTTTGGGCCAACATTCCGTGTGATGGGCCTTTTGCGCGAATGGGCTTTTCTCTCTTGCGACTGGTGATATGGATCGAGGAGGAAAATCAGTCCGGGAGTCGAGCGAATCACCAAATATAATGGTCATTACATAAAGGAGCTAATACTCAGAGGCCAGCCATTGAAGAAATATGTTGTCTAATCTATAACACTTTTGTTTTCGTTTCAGTAAATACTTTTTTTTGGCCTTTCTCAAAAAAAATTTAATTAATAATTTCATCTCATAAAAAGAATAAAAAAATCATGAAAAGACAAAGAAAGTATCTTTGGTCGGGTCGAGCCGCTTGTAAAGGAGCAGTTACTATTATTGATTTCAAATGAAAGAACGACGCGTTTCCTCTCCCCACTTCTTTGATTTCCACTGGGCCACCATGAATATCGATCATATATAGAAAAAGGTTTACGGTGCGGGCCAAGCAGATCTTTTTTTGCCAGATCTTTCAGGATATGCATCAGAAATTCACCTGAATTTGATTGATCATGTTTACCAAAACGTGTTCCTCTGTTCGAATTCAATCCAGATAACGGGTAATTATGCAAAATTAGTTCTTGTGCAATTTCTCCATTTTAAGCCCCCTCTCCTTGGAGATGGAGAGGGTAAGCATCTGCACTCTAAATCTATGAATATCACAAGACAGGTACTTGTCTGGGTTTGCAATTATGGGTTGAAATACCAGCTTCTGGCAACCCCTTAGTTTGACAAATATTTAGCAAGTTTTATTGTCTATTTTTTTATGTAAAAGTTTTATTGTCTCATTATTCGTAGTTGCAGTGCTCATAGTTCTTGTTGTTCTTGTCTGAAATAGCCATTTCCAATCAAAGGAATTTTTAGCACCTTTAATGTGTAGGCGCATGGTTCTTGTCATGTTGCTTTTGTACTTTTTAAAAGTGACATTACAATTGTCCGATGAATGCTTACTGTGGCGTGCACTATCTTAGCTTTACTTGTGGTACATTCAACGAGTGATTGATGACTATGTGCAGTTTCTTAAGAAAGGCCGCTTTAGTTGAATGGTAAGATCTTGTAGAAGCAATGAGCCACCAATCTGCTCTTGGGAGACCACAGTCAGGTGTGCCTTTCATCTCTTCTTGAATTTAAAGGAAACTGTGTTAGTAAGATTGTCTTAGTTTCCCATTCCAAATCCGACTGACCAAGTAAAATTCAAGACCTGATTTCGCAAATGCATGCAAGTTACTCTTTGTTAAGCTGGCTTGTGAAAGTTAGACTCTTAATGAAGTACACATGTTGTTGGCTCAATGCCATGAATGGGTGTTCAACAGCTACGTGCTTGAGTTTTCTTTTGTTTTCTATCCAGTGGTTGTCAGCTGACTAATACATCTATTGCTTTAATTGTCACTATTGAAAAATCTTGTTACAGAAACATTCTTATAGTTCTGCAACTTATGCATTCTCACAATTGCCAACAGGTAAAAAAAGAATAAAAGATCTTTTGGCTCGGAAAGATAACCGCCTCTGCGCAGATTGTGGTGCTCCAGACCCAAAATGGGCGTAAGTTCTGAGAACTTGTTTTTGACACTTCCATCACTCTCTTGTTCGTTTTTGTAGATAATCAAGGATGCAATGCTATGAAAACCTCAGAATGATACTTACTGGCGTTTGAATAACATAAATGCAAGATCAGTTATTTGATCCTGTACTAAAAGTCCAGGGAACAGAAAGAAAACACAACTACCCTGATTTACAACTTAAACAACCTCTCTTTCTTTATCATTTTCTTGATTTAATTAGAGTTTTGCCTTCTCAGATCAGCAAATATTGGAGTATTCATATGTTTAAAGTGCTGTGGCGTGCACAGAAGCCTTGGTTCGCATATATCAAAGGTAATAATCAGGAGATATTTTGCTCTGGCATATAATCTCTTCCGATGAAAACTTTCCAAGTTTATGCTTTTCCAATTTATGCAATCCTTTTCCTCATCATCTTCCATCCTTCAGGTTTTGTCTGTGACATTAGATGAATGGTCTGATGAAGAAATTGATGCTATGATGGAGGTTGGTGGAAATGCATCTGCAAATTCTATATATGAAGCTTATCTTCCTGAAGGGGTGTCAAAACCAAGACCAGATGCTTCGCACGAAGTGCGTGCTAAATTTATAAAGTGAGCCCAAACAGACTTCCCTTTTGGTTCCCTGCTTCCTATTTTCCATTCTTCTCCAACCAATTGCTTATTCTACCAACTTTAAGCAGTATCTTCATTCCTTTTAGGTCTAAATATGAGCTTCAAGAATTTCTGAAACCTAGCCTGCGTATCACGTCTGGTGGTGCCTCAAAGCACTCATTACAAGCAAGCTTTTCCAGGAAGATTTTTGATAGTTTTCAAAGTTCAAGCTCCTCGAAGAATTCGGTTTGTTTAATTGTTCTGCAATCTTGTTTGTCTTGTTTGTGTATTTGAATTGATTAGTCATATGCCAAAGTATCTTTGCAGAAAAGCATGGAGGAGTTCATTGGAACCTTGAAGATCAAGGTACTTAAAGGCACCAATTTAGCTGTGCGAGATATGCTATCAAGTGATCCATATATTATCCTGACCCTTCGGAACCAGGTAACTATCTTACCTTGCAGTAGTAATACAAAGAGTGAAGTACTCAGCACTAAGCTTAATACTCTCTTTGTTTTACTAGAAAGTCCAAACAAGTGTGGTGAGCAGCAATTTGAATCCGGTCTGGAACGAGGAACTTAAACTTAAGATCCCACAAGATTTTGGCTCCATCAAACTGGTAATATTCTTATTGTCTAGTTTCCTGGTTGTTTATTCATTATGTGAAACTCTTGGAGGATCCAAATGGATCAATCCAATCCACCCAAGACCCTTTACGTCATGAAAATCTACCGTTAGATGAAGCATGCAAATGCTATGAACATACTACTCTTCATGACCACAGACTGTGCATACAATCCTCACATTTCCTCTGAACCACAGCAAGTCTATGATCACGACATGTTCTCCGCGGACGATATAATGGGAGAAGCAGAGATAGATATTCAACCAATGATAACTTCTGCAATGGCCTTCGGTGATGCTGGAATGTTTTCAGACATGCAGATAGGTAAATGGCTGAAATCCTATGACAACGCTCTCATAGAAGATAGCCCTGTGAACATTGTTGATGGGAAAGTGAAGCAAGACTTGTGGCTGAGGCTCCAGAATGTAGAATCTGGAGAGGTAGAGCTTGAACTAGAGTGGGCTCCTATAGCAGAGTGATATTTAGTGGCTGCATGTAAAATATATACCATGTTCGGTTCTTTCATATTTCCAAATCTCAATTTGTGTGTTTTGTGGGGCTATTACTTGTATTGTATCATTTCCCCCTAATAATACTTCTCAGACGGTATTAAAACTAACAAAACTAACAAAACTAACCTCAGTTGCCGATCCAGAGCTCCTGTTAAGGGGCAATTATTTTCAAAGGGAATCATTATCTTGTAATACCGTGTGAGGTCAAAATGGATTTAACCTAAAATTTTAAGTGGATAAATCCAAAAAATATTTTGGGAGGAGGCGGTCTAGACCCTCGCCCAGGAGTAGGGGGGCAAGGCCCCCGCCTAAATCCACTCGGGGCAAGCCCGGGTCCTACCCGAAGTCCCCTTAGGCTAAGGGCGAATACAGGTAGGGGCCAGGGGGTGCCCTGGCCCCTCTTGTCCCTGGGCTATCCCTTTGGGGTCTAGGCCCCACCTTGTAAAAAAAATAAAAAATTGTTTGGTCTCTCCTATAATTTTGGCCTATATTCGCCCTTGTCGTAGGCTGTCCATTTGGCCAATTTGGGTCATTTCTTGACTCACCCTAATACTTAAGTCAACCCATAAAATCAAAACAAAAACAAACATACCCGTCCGTAGTGGTTGGTGAACGGGCGGGCCGGGATACGGGCAAACGGGCTAGAAATTCTAGTCCAGCCCGCCTATACAGAAAAAATGAGCTTGATCCGTCCGGCCCATTTATAAAACGGGCACAGCCCGGGCGGCTCGTTTATAAAACGTACCTGGCCCGCCCGGCCCGTTTAAGTATAATAGCCCGCCCGGTCCGCACGTGTTTTTGTATTTTTATTAATTTTTTAAATATTTTTAATATTTTTTATTTTTTATTTTTAAAAAATAAAACAGACGGGGCGATTAAAACCACGGGCTCAAAAATTGAGCCCACACCGCCCCATTTTGAAAAATAGGGGGGCCGCCTGCCCATTTTTCACCCAAGGCCTGGCACACGCCCGTTGGCATATTTTTGGTGCGGGCCCGCCCCATTTGTCTAACTCTACCCATTCGAATGCAGGGTATGAGGAATGTGAGATATACACAATCGTACCATTATCTTTAAAGAGACTGTTTCCGTGGAGACATCCAACTCGAAGAGAATTGCTTCTCCAAGATATCAAAGTTTAAGTGGTGAGCAAATTAACCTCATAAGTCAGCCCATACTATGTAGAAAATAACTTTCATATGGATGCAATCAAGATGAACCAATGTAATTCATTTTCATCAACAAAAATTAGGAGAAAAAAATAAATAAAAGCACTATTAGTCCAACCGCTTTCTTAGGTTAGATGGGGTCCATTGCAAATGAAATTTGGATCATTGATAATTTTTTTAATTTTATGTAAATAATGTATTAAATTAAAATAATTTCATTAAATTTTAATCCTTTTTATTAGTAAAGTTTCTATAAATTTAATACATGAAATAACATAATGCATATTGGGTTTAACAAAAATAATATTTTTGTATAATTATAAAAATAAAATTTATTGTATCTAACTCTTTATACTTTAACTTAATTCGAAATATAATGATTAAATTATTATTTTTTTGGTTGGTGGTGGTGTTGCTTTTTAAGTTAGGTTTTAGGGAGGTAGAATTTAATAAGAGAAGGGGGAAACAATAAATGGAAGTATAAAATTTCATTTTTTGTCGAGAACCTAACCGTCCACTGTCTGACCTGTCGTCAGGCTTTGAATACGAACAAAATAACTATACGCGAATCATGGCTATCCTAAGCGGTGGCATCCCGGATCTACCCTCAGGATGCAAAACCAGAAGCAACCATCAAGTAATGGTAACTGCCGTAAATTGCTTACAAATCGAGCCTCGTTTGGTCTCGTTTTTCACTCCCGCTCTTTCACGTTCTGCGTATTTATTCTGGCTTTGCTTCCCAAATCTGTTATTCTCCCACGGCTAAAACTCGCCAAAGCCCTAGAAATCCCAACTGACAGATATGGTGTAATGAAGTTGCTATAAACAGAAAGAGGTGTACTAGTTGCTCCGAGGTTTTTTGTACTGCTGATTCTCGGTTGGAGAAGCATTGACCCGGCTCGCTCTTGTTAGTCAGCGGTCTTTCTAGCTTTTTTTTTCATGTGTTTTAATTGCAGCTATTGTATTGTATGTAGTATCTGTGGAAAATTTAGCAACAGGGGATTCTTGATTTAATGCCTTTTTTTTTTCTTTCAGCCGAACAAGTTTCAGATTAAAGTTGATTGTTTTGGGGCGGTATTTTAGGTAGTTGTATTGTATGTTTATGGGGAGTCAGGAGGTCCTGATGAATGGTGGAATCCAGAATGGGGTTGTTGATGTGTTGGATGGAGTTGACTCAGAGCAATTAAATAGTCAATACGGGTTGGTGCAAGTTGGTGGCGACGAGGGGATAGCTGACAGGGTTTTGGAGGGCTTGGATGAGTACTTGTATGATATCAATGATCGGTTAATAATTTCTCGGATGGTCAGTGATGCAGTTACCAAAGGAATGGTGACCGCGGTTGAACAAGAGCTAGCTGAAAAAGTTGCAACTAAGGAGCTAGAAGTGTCTAATTTGAAGGGGTTTCTGCAGTCCCGTAAACTATTTACTTCTGAACATGAAGGTATAGCGTTGCCGGTGGTGCAAAGAGAACATCAAGTTGGCAATGATTCATGGTCTTCTTTGGCTGGTGGCTGCATGTCACATGAAAAGATGCGGGAGGATTTGCAGTGTTTGAGGAAATTGATGAGGGAGCGGTTTAATGAGGCTGAGAAGGAGATTGAGTGTGTAAGGGGATCTAATCCGATCAAGAAGACTGACTCTGGTTCCGAGTTGGTGGGGTTGGGAGGAATTTTACTGGAGAAGCATTCTGACAGCTTGGCACATGTTAATGAGACACTGGAATGCCTGAAAAGGACTATGGACTCCTTGTGCACGAAGGTTGATGATATGCTGCTGTCCTCGAAGGTTTCACTTTGCGAGTGGCAACAAGATTTTGATTTATTAACAGAACTTGAGAATATAGTGATACTAAGTGTACTTAGGGGTCTTCAAGAAGAGTTTGAGGGGAACTTGTTGCAACATAAATGTCTAGTTAGTGGAGGTGAGTATGTGAATTGGATTGAGAAGTTCAATGATATATCCTGTATCAGTAGCCAGTTGGATGCAATTTTGAAAGCACTGTCCATACCTGAAACGGGTTTAGTTTCTCATGGATCTCGTGAGTTGGATCCTTTGAATCAGAATCATTTCTACGATCATGCTACTCCACCACCATCACTTCATGAAGAAAATGGGATACTAGTTGCACCAAGTATCCATGTGGGCGAAAGTTATGATTTTCAGCAGCTGAAACATTTGACAGCGGAAGAATTAGTGAATTTTTTCAATAGTGTTATAACAAAGATGAGGAGAGACCATGAATCTGCTATACAACAGAAAACTGAAGAACACTTTCGTCTAAAACGAGATTATTTGAAATTGAGGGGCTCCTTTGCGACAAGGAAAGATGAAGAACTTGATCTGCTAAAGAAAACGATTCGTCCTGTTCTTTTGAAATTGGAGGACTTTCTCTATGAAAATCGAAGTTTTCCTGCATTAAAACACATATTAGATAGCCTTCTCTATGAAAATCAGCAACTCAGAGACTGCCTTTCTGAAAAGGAAAATCAGATAAAGTGTCTAGAATCACAAGTATCAGATGATGCAGTGGCTGAGAAAAATATCAAAATGCTTTCACAAAATGCCAACTCAATAGAGGAAGATGCTCGCATAGAAGCTTCACTCTGCGAGGAAGTATACAAAGATGCCCTTAGGGAACAGATAAAGAAGATCAGATGGGAAGATGGAGACTCAAAGGTGGAATTTCTTTCCGTTCAAGATATTTGTAAGAGGACGGCAGTTCCTACTGAAAATGGAAAGCATCATGGCATTGAAGCTTCAGATATTGAATCATCAATAATGCATGGATTGAATGGGTTGGTATTGACAGAAGTTACTAAAGAGGCATTGGGAAAAAACAGTTACTTGTATGAGAGAGTTCTGTTGGATGGAGAAGCTATAATAAATTTAAAGACAAAAGTTATTGAAAAGGAAAATGACTTACAACTTGAGGTCGAAGAGAAGAACAAACTTAAACACCAGTTATTTGATTTGGGATCAGCTATGGATCAGAAGGAGAAGCTTGTCATGGATTTGTCAAGTTCATTGTCAAAACAGAGGGAGGAATTATGCACAGTTTCTTATGAGCTCACTCAGCAACAAGCATTGGTCACTGAGAGCAACAGGGAGTTCGAATTATTAAGATCTAAACATTTAGAAGTATTGAAACAGATTGAAGCAAATAAAATTGAAATTGATAGGCTTAACCTAGAACTTGATCAAGCACAAGAGGTTTTAACCAAGGCATGTAATGAGAGAAACGAAGCATTTACCCTTGCTAAAGAAAAGAATGATAAGTTATTACAGCAAGATGCTCAAGAGAAGAAAGTAAAAGAGTTGCTACAAATGGCTGCCAATGGATTCACGGCCATGTTTGATGGTTTTGCTCTCAGATTGTCGAGCGAGATCGGAAGGAATATTTCAAGGTTCACAAACTTCACATTCCTCATTGATAGTGCTTATTCATTATTTTAGACAGATCTGTTTTCTGATATCCTGCAATATTGGTCTCTTGCTCTTATTTTTTGTGTTTTTTATGTACTTGTTGAACCTTCAAATTCTTTTGCTCTTAATGTTTTCTTTGGGTGAAGCATCCATATACTATCTATCAACGTGCTTCTAGTAATTTTAGAGAAATGTTTCTTAGGCGTTGCTGGTATTCCCTGTGATTTTTTCGGCATCAGATGTGTGCATCAATAATACCTGTTCATATTTTTTGGGACCCAATTGACTGAAGTGCAATTATACCTCTACTGAGCACGTAATCCTTTTGTACTTCCCAAAAGTCGAAATCGATTTTTTTATCTTGTCTATGCTTATCTCTGTCACATCTATATCATTTCAGGCTGCAAGATGCTGATTGCCACTTGAGACCCCTTCCGGAGATAGTTAAAGTGTTCAGAAGAACAGAGCTGCTGTACAAGCAGAGATGTGCTGATCTCCGGCTGGCTGAGGAGGAGGTAATGATTTCAAACCTTTTACTGTGGTATTCATTCACATGTCTTACTAATGATAGTTACGTAATATCTGAGATTCAAAATCTTATGAGGAGTTTTAAAAATACTCTGGCTGTTTAAGGAATATAACTGCTTGGGACATCTAGAATTGAACTGGTACAAGGTTTGTTTGGCTCTAGCAGGAGATTGGAATATGAAGAAAGTATTCTGTTTTCTCCTTCCGGCTTGTGTTATCTATACATTTTGAATCA
>JAOWBN010012218.1:0-10939 GCA_028565015.1 Pinguicula moranensis
TGAGAAGATTGGACATAGAACCATTGATTGGAAAAATTAGACGAAGACTGGCAGGATGGCGTGGCACACTCATGACTTAAGGTGGACGTTTAACTCTCATTCAACATGTTATGGCCAGCCTCCCTGTGCACATCATGTCTTGCATAAAGCTGCCCCAATGGGCCCTAAAGGAAATAAGAGGCCTAATGGTAATTTTTTTTTGGGGACAATTTGAGGGCAAGAGGAAAATGTACTGGAAACGATGGCAGGCACTCTGTAAGACAAAAAATGAAGGGGGGCTAGGTGTAAGAGACCTTGGAGAAGTACAAAAAGCCTTAGGAACGAAAATGTGCTTCAATATGCTAGTGGGAAAAGGGTTGTGGCAGCGTTTTTTTGCAGCAAGATACAATAGGTTGGAGCCTTTCCTACTGCGCAGCACTAAGCAGGCAGATTCTAGGCTCTGGAAACGGATCATGGAGCTCAGAGATGAGGTGATAGAGAATGTAAAAGTGATAGTCCGCAGAGGATCATCCATTTTTTGGTTTGAAAAGTGGCTGTCCACGGGGCCCCTTGCCTTAGGAGTGGATCGGATCCTAGAAGAAAAAGCAACAATATCTGATTTTGCAGGGACTTGACAATGGGATCAATAAAAACTTCTACAGGCAGTGGGAGCAGCAACCACAGAGGAAATAATTGCACTTAAGCCACCTCAGCCAGAAACAGGAGAGGATATTACCATTTGGAAACCTGAGCAAAGTGGCAAATTTACTGTAAAGACTGCATGGAATATCAACAGGAACAAAGCTAATGAATCCCTGGCTGCTGAATCATTATGTCACAACATGCTGCCCACCAAAATTGGCTTGTGCTCGTGGAAGGCATGGAATGGATGCTTACCTATGGATGAAAATGTTATGAGCAAAGGAATACAACTAGCCTCCGAATGTAACTGTCTGCCCTACTAGATGGCTTGAAACCACAAACCACATCTTATCAGATTCTATCAAGGCTACACGACTCTGGAACAAAGATGCATCACTTCTGGGAGTATCCTTCACTGCACTATAGGGTGGAAACACATGATTCTTCAATGGCGGATTATATGCAAAAAAACAGTTTCAAAGGTTTCATTTCTAGGATATTTCCCTCTGTCCTAACTTGGCATCTTTGGTTGTGTAGGTGCAAAGCGAGATTTGAGGGGATAATACTAACTGAAGAGCAAATTTGGCGTCAGGTAATATCTGAAATTGCAAACTTGATGGCACTTACTAACTTGAGTTTCAAAATGCAATTGCAGGACGAAGTCCTGATGAGGCAGCTGAACATAGTTGTCCCTTTCAAACCCCACGACTGCTTCAAAGTCATCAGATGGGAAAAACCTCCTGTTGGTTGGGTGAAAAAACCTCCTGTTGTCTGGGTGAAAAAACCTCCTGTTGGCTGGGTGAAACTTAACTCGGATGGAAGCAGTTTTGGTAATCCAGGACCTAGCGGGGGAGGAGGCATCATCAGGGAGGAAAAAGCGGATTGCATAGCTGCTTTCTCAAAGCCTTTTGGGGAAGGAACTAATAATGAAGCTGAGCTAAGAGCAGCTATCGAAGGACTGAAGATATGTCAACGTTAAGGATGGAGGAAAGTCATACTAGAGACTTACTCACTGCTGCTAGCTAATTGGACAAAAGATGAATCCTGTGTGCCCTGATACCTATTGGACTTTTGGAAAGAGTTCACTGCACAAGCTCATGGTTTATGCCTCCACGTGCAGCATCAATATAGAGAAGGAAATCAGGTTGCTGATTTATTGGCCAAACAAGCGGCAGGAGGAACCATAGCTACCTACTAGAGTAAGGAGGGTCTTCCACATTTGGCAAAAGGAATCCTTAGACTAGACAAGATAGGATACCCAACAATTATGCACTGCTAAGATAAAAAACTAGCCAATTCTAATCTTCTTTGGACGACAGAATTCTTGAGGAGATTATAGGGTATTCAGATAGCCATATGGCTAAGCCTATTCTATAAAGGTTTAGCTCTTACCTAAAGAGAGTTACCAAATAAATGAAGGAAAGATATGTTTATCCAAAAAACATCATTTTTGTTTTTTATTCTCGCTCCTAGCAAAATTGAAGGAGAAGAAATTTTCAATTAGTTTGAACTTGGCTTTGATGACCAATTATGTTGAGAATGTTCCGTTAATCAAAGGATTTAGACCGTAAAATGCAAGAATGATGCCAACTGTGCATGCGGGCTAGGATCTTCACAAGATCACTAGTAGGAGTGACCAAAATGCAACCCCTTTTCCGACCATTGTTAACACTGATGGTGTTTTCTGGATTCAGACTATGAAAGAACATCACAACTAGGTGAATCAATGATGAGTATATGTACAATTAACAAGAAGTCAACACTGTTTTCCGAAGAAACTACAAACCTTAGTCAACACCAGAGAATTCAAAATTAAAGAAACTAAAAAAGAACAAGATCCAATCAGACCATACTTGAGTTTTAGCTCCACAAACTAGGTTCACCGTGTTTGACTAAGCCGTGAATTGAATCCCCATTCCGCATCCACTCCGAGTAGTTGACGCATATTATTGTCGCCTTAATCAACAAAGCAATGCATATGGAATTTGAGCAACAATGGCGCAAAAACAAGAACCTTGATCGCTGGAAAGTGTGAACATTGCAGAGAAAGAATTTGCAAAAGGATTTGAATTTCCGCCGCGCCCTCGGGATATCGCCCGCCCCAACCATTTTGGGGCAATATCCCTAGCGTCCTAAGACGCCTGGGACCGCGCCCCTAACAACATTGGTTGATGCGATCATATAGGGAGCATGGTGGAAGAGGAAGGAGGTAAAAAACAGGAAGAAAAAAATGGAGTAGGAGTAAAAAGAGAAAAAAAAAAACTCTAAGAAAGGAGGAAAAACAGAGAGGAGGAAAAAAAAGAAAAAAAAACAGGAAAAACACAAGAGAAAGGAAGACAAACAAGGGAAGAAAGAATGAAAAAAAAATAGGAAAACAATCCACGATTTTTTTGGAATGATTGTGGGTAATATTGATTGTTGGATTGTTGATGTTTTGTGATCACTCGGCCCTTGTTGGATATTGACATGTTGACGTGTTAGATTGTGGATTGTGGAGTTGTGGATTGGCGACTCAATGAGTTGTTGAGTGTGGAGTAGTGTGGAAGATGGAAATAAAGGAGAAGAATGTGGTGGATAAAGGATTTGAGGCTTTGAGTAAGTTCGATCCCGAGGTTCTGAAGGTCTTAGTTTGGCTCATATAGGGAATAAGTGCCCCGACTCAGATCACTACCCCTACTATTGTACGAGGGGAGACTCGCAACTGCTTCCATTGTGGAGAGATAGACCACTTGATGCAATCGTGCCTGAGCTATCCCAAGAGAGAGATTCTCGTGGAAGATGATAGTTTAGAGATATGAGTACTAGAGGTGGTGGACGAGGAGGTTATCGCACCAACTTGTTGATGAATGAGAAGGATCGAGCATTCTTCGAGGTGCTCTAGAGGAAATTGAAGGCAGTAGGAGGGGAGATTACATTCAGGCCCTTGCCTCCTTTCCCACTTATGGATCACCAGAGTGAATCATTGACTTTTGGGCATCTACACATATCACAGGTAATGTTGCGGAGTTCTCCTACACTCGCCTAATAGTTCCATCGAGCGTTAAAACAATTGATGGTTCAGATTAACCGGTGGTTGGTAAGGGTACAGTGAGATGTAACGACATTTTGACTTTGTCTAAATTTTTGCATGTTCCTTCTTTCCGTGTAAACCTTTTGTTTATAAGTATCATTATCCACCAACTAAACTACATTGTTTTGTTTGATATTCCAAAGGTGATTTTCCGAGAGAAGAGGACGGACATGATTCTTGGGATTGGGACATAGTGTGGCTTGTGGTATATGGATTGAAAGGGAATAGATTCAGCTCTCTCATCCTTGGCTGAGAAATCTGGAGGAGACGGGAAGAACGCTGTGAACTTGGTGTTACTTCATCATAGGCGCTTGGGTCACTCTTCATTCTTGTGATACTTGTGAGTTGGATAAGTACACTAGTAGCTTGTATTTCAGTTCTAGTATTAGGAGCTCCTGTGCCTTTCAGTTAGTGCATTCTGATATATGGGGCCCTTGTCCCACAACAATTGTCAATGGATTCCGATACTTTGTGAGCTTCATTGATTGTTACTCTCGGGTCATCTGGTTTTATCTGATGAAGACTAAAGTGATGAGCTTGAATGTTTTAAAGATTTTCACAAAGGCGTTCAAACACAGTATGGGGCAGTAGTAAAGGCATTGAGGTTTGACAATAGGATGGAGTACACCAACAAGGCATTTGTAGAGTATCTGTCATCGCAAGGGAATCCAATACCAAACCACATGCCCAGACACGCCAGAATGCTCGGAGCATGAAGATCGCAATGAATATCCCAAAGTACCTATAAGGACAAGCTGTTTTGACAGCCACTTTTCTGATCAATAGGATGCCCTCACGAATACTGGGGTGGAGGTCCCCATTTCAGGTTTGGAAAGGCTCGAAGGGAGACATTCTTTCTTTGAGAACCTTTGGTTGTATGTGCTTTGTACATGACAATAGACGGGTAGGAAAATTTGATTCGAGGGCTATCAAGTGTCTTTGTGGGGTACTCTGCCACTCGGAAGGGATACGTTTGTTAGAGCCCAGTTAAGAGGAGATTGTTTTTGAGCATAGATGTCATGTTCCGGGAAAATGAGCCATATTTCTCCGATGAAGTATCCTCATTCTTTGATGACTCGGTAGATTCGAGAGGTATATGGTGCACAACAGATAGTGAGAGTTAGGGACGTTTCTTGTCTTTGTCCATTTAGTGAGCTACAGACCGTGAAACCGGTTGTTGAGGTATTGACTGATGAAGAAGTGAGTGAGAGGGAGATTCAGGCTCTGGTGGAGCTGATTGTGGAGGTATTGATTGATGAGGAGGTGAGTGAGAGAGGGGCTCAGGATCATGGGGAGCCATCAGTGTACACGAGGCATCATTGGGGTACGAAGAAGTGGTAGAGAAGAAAGGAGACTGGAGAGTACCTTGCGCTTATTCCATGCGTATTTCCTTGCCTGCCATGACTCCGGAGACATTTTCACCTGCACCATACGCCATACCACCCATATTCGTTAGGTGATATTGTTTTTTCACCTACTCATTCCACTACTCAACCGGTAAGGCGAATCGCTCGCAGCAATGCGGGGTTCCCACCTGACCGATATGGGTTCCCACATAATATTGCTCACCATCTCTTATTCTCACATATCATCCAGGCATGGAGCATTCATTACATCTTTGGACATTGTCTCTGATCCTAAGTGTTGACAGGTTGCAAAGGAAAATCCAAAATGGAGAGCTACCATGATAGAAGAATTTGAGGTTCTTGCAAAGAATAAAATCTGGTAGCTTGTACCACTATCACCTAGCAAGAAGGCGGTTGGATGCAAGTGAGTCTTTACTGTATAGTAGAACCAGGAGGGCCGAGTTGAAGGCTACAAGGCATTGTTAGTGGCGAATGGGTATATTCAGGTCTATGACATTGATTATGATGAGACATTCACACCAGTGGCGATGATGAGCACCGTCAGGACCCTTGTCTCTATAATCATTTTGTTGTGAAGAATGCATTTCTTTTATGGTGACTTGTTGGAAGAAGTGTGCATGGAGATTCCACCTGGCTTTGGCACAAGTCAAACGGTGGGTAAAGTTTGCAGGCTCAAAAAGTCGTATGGGTTGAAGCAATCTCCTCAAGCTTGGTTTGACAAGTTCAAGAAGCTATGATTGGTATTGGTTATTAGCAGATCAATGTCGACCATACAATGTTTAACAAAAGAGATGGGGGTTATGTCACGATGCTTGTAATGTATCTTGATGACATAATCATCACTAGTGATAATGAGGATAAGATCGCAAAGTTGAAGCTGAGAATAGGCAAAGAGTTTGAAATGAAGGACTTGGGGCAACTGAAATACTTCATTGGGATTGAAATGGCTTGTGATCCAGAGGGAATTGTTTTGTCCCAAAAGAAGTATGCTCTAGACTTGCTCCGGGAGAAATATATGCAGGGATGTAAGCTTGTTATTGTGCAGATTCAGCAGAGGTCAAAGCTGAGTGCAAAGGCTGGTGAACAAGTTGACAGAGAAAGATATCAGAGATTGGCAGGTCGGTTGATATATCTAAGCCATACCCAACTGAATATATCTTTTGCTGTAAGTGTGGTGAGCATGTATATGCATGATCCTATGAAGGGCCACATGGATGCACCAGGGAATGGGTTAATCTTTTGAAAGAACAGCATCTAAACATTGAGGGTTACTGTGATTTAGACTAGGCTAGCTGTGTTGATGACATGAATTTCACATCTAGATACTGCATGTTGGTAGGAGACAATCTAGTCTCCGGCCTCCGGGAAGACTAAAAAACTAGTAGTGGCTCGGTCTACAAGTGAAGCAGAGTACAGAGCCATGATCCTGAGTATTGCAGAGATGATCTAGTTAAAATCTATGCTTATCAGTGTTGTTAGGGGCGCGGGGCGCATCGGGGCGATCAGCTAAAAAATTGGGGCGCGGGGCGACGGGGCGTGCACCTCACGAATCGGAGCGCACTAATTTATAATTTTTAAAAATTAAATATATATTTATCTTATTTATATAATTATTTATCATAAAATTAATATAAAATAATTTATTTACATAAAATAAAATATTCATAATTCATGAATATAATCTTATAAAAGCTTAAAAATGAAAATATAATTTTGTACAGGTTTATTTTTAATATAGGTTTTTGTC
Organism: Pinguicula moranensis; assembly: GCA_028565015.1. Taxonomy (NCBI): domain Eukaryota; kingdom Viridiplantae; phylum Streptophyta; class Magnoliopsida; order Lamiales; family Lentibulariaceae; genus Pinguicula; species Pinguicula moranensis. Next base: position 6,806 of record JAOWBN010012218.1, read on the forward strand.
CCGAAAAAACTCTTAATCATATAACTTTTGCTATTATTATAAATAAGAATACAAAGGCAATACAAAATATATATATATTTTTAATAACAATATAATTTTTTAATAATAGCACCAATTGTGCTCATAATTATTTAGATGAAAAAAGAAAAAAATGAAAAAAACCCGGAAAAACAGAAAAGAAAGGGAAAAAAGAAAAAAAGAAACAAAAAAAATGAAAGAAGAAGCCAGCGCCCAGCAGCAATTCCGACGAGCACAAAACCCTAAATTTACAGAGAAAGCAAAACGGCCGAGAACTGAGAAGCAGAAGGGACCGAGAAATTAAAACGGCTGATAAGCAAAAAACCCTAGAAATTGAACAGAAAAGTAACAGAAAAGTTCGCCGCGCTTCTCTGCGCTTCTCCGCGCCCCCGCTGGCTGGGGGCGACGTCGCTGGCGCCCCGGGTCTAGGGCGCGCCCCAGACAACACTGGTGCTCCCTCACTCATCTTCAACTTCATCATCTCAGTAACACTCAGGGTCATGACTCTGTACTCTGCTTCAACTGTAGAATGGACAACCACTAACTGTTTCTTGCGCTTCCAGGAGATTAAATTGCCTCCTATAAACACGCAGTATCCAGAGGTGGACTTTATGTCATCAGCACAATTAGCCCAATCTGAATCACAGTATCCCTCAATGCTCTGGTGCCCGTTCTTCCTAAAGGTCAACCCCTTTCCTGGTGCACTCTTCACGTATCTTAATATTTGGTACACTGCATTCGTGTGACCTTTTCTAGGGTCATACATATTCCTGCTCACCACACTCACAGCATACGATATGTTAGATCGGGTATAGCTCAGGTAAATTAGCCGTCCCACCAATTTTTGATATATTTCTCTGTCAACTGGCTCACCAGCCTCAACATTCAAAATCACTCTCTGCTCGATTGGTTCTTTGGCAGGTTTGCAGCCTAGCATACTTGTCTCCTTGAGCAAATTTAAAACATACTTCCTCTAATAAAATTATTCCCTCGGATCCTCGAACTACCTCTATCCCAATGAAATATCTCATCGGTCCTATATCTTTCACCTCGAATTCTTTGCTCAGTCTCAACTTCAGTTCTGTTATCTCACTCTCATCACCTGAGATAATCATGTCATTCCCATAGACTGCCAGCATCGTGGTATTATCTGCTGTGTGCCTCAGAAAGACAATATGGTCGACATTGGTAAGATAATATCCCATGCCTACCATAACCCTCTTGAATCTGTCGGACTATGCTCTTATGGCTTGCTTCAGACCATATAAGGACCCCTTGAGCTTACAAACCTTTTCAACTGTTTGAACAGTGCCAAAGTCTGGAGGGATGATGTACTCCTCCTCGAGTAGATATCCATACAAAAATGCATTCTTCATATCGAGCTATACAAATTTCACCCTTTGTTAACTGCTATGGAGACCAGGGTCCTGACAGTATTCATCTTGGCGGCTGGTGCAAAAGTCTCATCATAATCAATGTCTTAAGTCTGGTTGTAATCCTTTGCCACCAGTCGGGCCTTGTATCGCTCCACTGCTCCCTCTGGGTTCTGCTTTACAGTAAACACCCACTTGCACCCAACACTCTTCGTCTCAGGTGGCAGTGATACAAGCTCCCATGTTTCATTCGCCACAAGGGCCTCCAACTATTCTATCATAGCAATTCTTCACTTTGGATCCTTCTTTGCAACCTGTCAACACTTAGGCACAAAGACACTATCCAAAGAAGCAATAAAGGTCCGTGGCTGGGTGATATGTGAGAGTAAGATATATGATAAACAACATCATGCGAAAATCCGTACCGCTTAGGTGGAACCCCCACATTGACATGGGCAGTTCGCCTCAACGGTAAAGTAGAAGGAGAAGGGTGGAAATGAATAATGTCACTTGTGGGTGTTAAGTGATCTGTAGTGGATGGTGCAGGTGTCTTCGGAGTCGGGGTCGAACGAGCATCGAGACATGGGGCAAGTGCTCTCATCTCAGTATCATCTCCTCTCCTATGATACCTGTAGCGCAGTTTCGGAGTATCACTATCACTCAAACTCATTTCCTCACCACCATCTGTATCTCGAGCAGGGTAAGGGCAAGGAATCGCCCCTACAGTCACTGTCAGTGGCTTACCTCGCATGCCACTCTCCTCCTCATGCCATACACTTTCCCTCTCATCCACACTGAGGCGAGTCCTCAAATAGTGGGATTTCCCCTCGGGTGAAGTAAGGCTCAAACTCTCTAAGGGGGTGTTTGTAAGTTTTTGTGTTTATGCCGAAGTAGCTTTTCAAAAACTTTTTTGAAAAATGTCACCGCCAAAAGCACTTCAAAAGCTACCCCAAAGATGCTTCTGACTTTGGGGCTTTTTTTTTACTTTTCCACCGCCAAAAGCCAAAAGTCAAACGTCAAAAGCCAAAATTGCAAACACTCCAAATAGACTTTTCTACCGCAAAAAGCCAAAATGTGCTTTTTAGTGGAACTTACAAACACCCTTTAAATGTAACATCCATACTTCCAAACAGTTGTCGCTCGACCAAACTTCAACAAATATAACGCTTTTGATCAATCGAGTATCTCACAAAAACATACTTAACCACCATGAATCCAACTTACCGAGTGCAGGTCGGTTATCCTTCACAAAGCATACACAACGAATGTCCGCAACTCCAACACATCTCCTCTGTTGCCAGTCAGTACTTGAAATGGAGATTTCCACTCCAGTACTCGGGAGGGTACTTGATTTATCAAATAAGTTGCTGTCATAATTGCTCGTCCCCATAAATATTTTTGGACATTCATGAATATCATTATGCTCCTCGCAACCTCAAGGAGGTGGCGACCTTTCCTCTATGCAACCCCATTCTGTTGTGGTGTGTAGAGCCATGTAGTTGATGTCGAATCCCATGTGATGACAGGTAATTTGCGAATGACTGATTCGTATATTCTAAACCATTATTAGACCTCAGAGTCTCCACAACTACACCAAACTGAGTCTGAACCTCCCTGTGAAAATCCTTAAAGCAAGCAAAAATCTCACTCTTATTTTTCATCAAGTATAAGAGTAGAAACTCAATATTGCTTCATTATTCCTTAGAATAGATTACATCTCAATTTATAGATTACAAATACATGCATTTTCAACTTTGGCTGCTTTTCTCCCTTGTTTTTCTTCTTTGGCTGTTGCTTGTTTTCTTCTTTGGCTGCTGCTTGTCCTTCAATGTTGGCTGCTGCTTTATTTGACTGCTTTATTTGATTGTTTGCCAACACTTCCCCTCAAGATGGGCGGAATATATCGATCAAGCTCATTTTGTTACAAAGTCTATCTAAATCTAGTGCATTAAGGCCCTTGGTGAGACAGTCAACAGTCTGGTCTTTAGTAGCCACATGCCCTAGCTCCAGAAGCCCACTGGTCAGCTTTAATAAAAAACCTGTCAATCTCGACATGTTTGGTTTTGGCATGTTGGACTGGGTTATTTGCAATACTAATGGCTGACTTGTTATCGCACCATAACTGCATCTGTGCTTCCACATTCATCTTCAACTCCTAGGACCTTAACCACATCATCTCAGCAACACTCAGGGCCATGGCCCTGTACTCAGCTTCAGCAGTAGAACGAGCAACAACTGACTGTTTCTTACTCATCCAGGATACTAAATTGCCCCCTACAAACATGCAATATCCAGATGTGGACTTTCTGTCATCAACACAGCTAGCCCAATCTGAATCACAATATCCGTGAATGCTCATATGTCCGTTCTTTCGAAAAATTAATCCTTTTCCTGGTGCATTTTTCAAGTATCTCAAGATTAGAAACACCGCATCCATATGACCCTTTCTCGGGTCATGCATATACCGGCTTACCACACTCACAGCAAATGTGATATCAGGTCGGGTATGATTCAGATATATCAGCCGACCAACCAATCGTTGATACCTTTCTCTGTCCACGGGCTCACCAGCATCAGCACTCAAATTTACCCTCTGCTCGATAGGTACCCTAGCAGGCTTACAACCAAGCATGCCTGTTTCTGTGAGTAGATCCAAGACATATTTCCTTTGAGATAGTACGATCCCTTCTGGTCCCCGAGCTACTTCAATTCCAAGAAAGTATTTCATCTCTCCTAAATCTTT
>JAOWBN010012229.1:0-10939 GCA_028565015.1 Pinguicula moranensis
TTTTGCGCAGACCCTCTTATGCTTATAATTGGATTATAAGAACTTTTTTTGAAAAAATGAAGAGTTATTTTTGGTGGAAAAGGTGATTATAAGAAGATTATAATTTTAAGAAGGTTGTGTAAACGGCTAGTAGCGCATGCAATAAATTACGGAAATCGAGCCAAATCATTAGTTTTGAGTCTATGATTCATTTCATTTCCTAGATTGCCCTTTTTGTGTAGGTCAGTGTCAGTCAATCGACACGTCTGAATCTTTCCCTTGATTCTCTGTGGACTCATTAATGCCTCCTTCATTATATTATGAATTATCTATTGAAGGAAGTGAAATCAAGCAGGGGCGGCCATCACCCCTCCTCGTCCTCTCCTCCCATTTATTCTTTTTTAAGTTTTGTGTTCGCTTCGCCCCCTCCCTGAAGTTTTTTGGCCACCCTTCTCTTCTAGGTTTGGTTTGTCCGGAATGTGTTGATGAAATTTCAACACATTTATCTCGTGTCGTGAGGGGGTTTCACTTTTCATCATGGTAATTGGTATGGTAGGGGCCGGACCATTGTCTTGTCTTATCCATCTGTGTCTTGCCCAGGAGACAAATTTTGACCATGGCCCCTATTTGTTATACAAGGAATAGAAAGTATTTTCGTGTCTACAGTAGAAATAATTGTCTGGCCACACTTGCCCATATGATATTATGGAGACTTTGACTAGTGAATTCTTTCTTTTCTTCATTGGCACCGGGAAAATGATTGTTGAAAAATATATATTAACGATGAATAGGAAATTTTGATAAATAATATGAAGATTTTTTTTTTCTTTTCAAGTTCAATATTTCACTAAGTTATTAGAGAATATGGAGAGTTGAGCCCATTAACCTACTAAGTCAATGGATATAATGGAGAAGTCCAAATTGGTAAATAAATATTTAACACTCATTCATAAAACTCTATATATAGTAAATTCCCTCTTGAATGAATTATACACATAAAATTGAGTCTATAATTTTCTTATATCTTTTTGGAGTATTTTTTGTGAATACTTCTTTTGGTGATTGAAGAAAAATATTGTTAGAATTTGTCGGAACTGTGTTGCAAGTGTTGTGCATATCAACTTGTATCTAAAAACACACAGGAGAGAGTGAATCTGTTTTAAAGAAACTGTGAGTTTCACATGCCTCAAAGTTCTTCGAATCCTCATATTTTGTTCAACGGGGAAATGTCAAAGTTGTACTTTTATTTATGTAATTCTTACATAATTTTATCTATTTTTTTATTTAATTCTTACAGAATCTGGTTCAATCGGCTATATAGGTTCAGATGTTGTGGTATAAACTGAAAGAGTAAAATTTATAAAAATATATATATATGTGATATTAATATTACTGTTGTTTTAGATAATATTTTTCATAAAAATATTATTTCAACGATATTTTTATTAAAACATTTGTTTATATAACAATTAAAATGATCGTTGTCTCCGTAATTTTACAATAATAGTTGGGCTATTTATAACAGAAACAAATTTAAAATTTTGAAATTTGATTGACAAACAATCCAGCTAAAAATTAAATTATGAAAATTAATTATATTAAATTTATATATATATATTACAAATATCTAAAACTAGCATAAATAACACTTTATTGAAAATAAATTTTAAATCCTCTATGGTGTAGTGGCTCAAAGAGGAAACTATCAATTGTTTTAACTCGAGTCTGATCTCCTTATGTAAGTTTTTATTTTTTATTCTTCAAAAAAGAATGGAAAAACAACTCATAGATTCAAACCTTTGGCCTGTGGCGGAGGCAGGGGGACCAGGGAGGACATAGTCCCCCAAATTTAAAAAAAAAAATCAGTTTGGTCACTCCATAGAATATTATATAGCTGATGGTTTTGAAACTTGTAAAAAAGTTTGGTATAGATGACTTGGTCAATTGATAGGTTTTCATCCGTTAGCCTCGGTATGAAACCTGAACTCAACTATTATTTTTGTTTTCTAAGAAATAAAAAACAATCAGTTCCTAAAATGATTCAAACTTGAGTTGAATTGAAAATTTTCATAAGGTAACCACTATGCTACCATACAATATTGCAAACTAATTCATTCAAATAATATATATTTGTTTTATAATTTTTTAATATAATTATTTTTGATATTTTAATATTTTGGTAGATAATTTTATTTGATATTTTTATAATAAATCTAGTTACAAAAATTATTGTTATCTCTGTATAGATGGTAATAACTTCGAAACATGTAGATTCGACTTATATTGATATTAAAGTGATTTTAAAAAATAAAAAATAAATTTAACTATTATAATTTCTACCGCAATATTTGAATATGCATACCCAATCGAACGCATTTCAATCCGGTCAGAACTACTCTATTTAGACTAGAAAAATTTATCCCCCCCTTAAATTAATGCCTCTGCCCGACCTTTGGCCATTTGTAACAAATTATGATACTTCAATCAACTAAGCTAGACACTTAATTATAAAGTTTAGAAAATAAATATAATTACTATATGAACCAAAGTAAAAAAAAAAATGTTTACATGTATAATTTTTATTTTTTTAAATGGTGACAAAGGCCCGCTCCCCCTCTCACGCCTTTGGCCGAAAGGTCGGTTCCGGTGGTGACAGGAAGATGTATCGGCGTTGGAGATCGAACAAATGATTCCGGCGTTCGAATGGTGGAGGTTAAGGCCGATGCCACGGTGGAGGAGTGAAGCACGGCTCGTGTATTAGGAAGATTGTCCGGAGAAAACCCTACAATTTTCGCCACTCTTTTATGTCCAGGTTCAAGGACTTATTTCATAAGATTGTAGGGAAAAAAAATTGAATCTTGATACCCTCATCGAAGCTGAGAGCTTTAGAGTTTGATAAAGACTGGTCTGCGTGAAGGGGCAGGGGGAGGGGAAATTTCAGGGGAATAAAATATTTTCCTTCCTTCAATTTAGACATAAAATTGACAGACATTGTTTTTTCAGTTTGACGACCATAGCCCCTTCCCTCCGCCTCTCTGTCCCTCACACAATATGTTGCTTCTTGTTTTTTATGGCAAAGGAGTACTGTTGGACAAACAGCCGCAGGAAAGATTTTGTCAAAGAAAGCATCCCACACGTGTTAGACAAATCCCACATGTGTTATACAAAAAGCCGCAGGAAAGATTTGGTCACGAAAGCATCCCACACGTGTTAGAAAAATCCCACGTGTTATACAAAAAAAGCAGCAGGCAAGATTTGGTCAAACAAAGCATCCCACACTTTCGGTAAATGATATAGCGCAAGAATTCTACAATTTATAAAAATGATGAACCCCACCTATTAAATATCAAATGAACTATTGTGATTGATATTTAACACGTGAGATTGATATTTAATAGGTGAGGTCCATCATTCTTCTGAATTCTTGTGCTATATCATTTCCCCACACTTTCCTAGTGTTGTGCCTAACAAATCAAGATTTGATATCCTCTATATATTGTAACAATGTACACGAGAATTGTAAGAAAAAATATCAATCAAGTCTTTCAAGTTTTCTGTTTAAGTTGGTATCAGAGCAATGGCTCGATCCTTTCGATCAAGCCAATAATCTTCATCATTTACCAGTCGGGCAGCTGCTCAAATGGGTGATGACCCCACCAAAAACTCGGCTGTTGTGCCTCTGACAAACCCTGCCGCCGAAGATTTTTCCAAGCAAATTGCCCAAATACTTACCCAAATCCAAAGTCCAGACACAAATCAACCAATTGCGATTGATGTTAAGCTAAACAACAAAAATTATGCCCTATGGAGCCGGTTAGCAAAAATGGCATTTGGAGGAAAAAGGAAGCTTCATCACCTCACGGATGATCCTCCCAAAGAAGATGATCCGCAGTTCAAAAAATGGGAGCAAAGTGATCTAAAATATTTGCACAAGCTTACTCACAGCAATGGAATCCTTTTTTATCAATAGATACGCATCGTATCCGTCTGCCAAAGCTATGTGGCAAGGTTTAGCAATCACTTACAACAGTGGGAGTGATTCACTACAATTATTTGATCTTTCTATTCTTGCCAACCGCCAACCTCAAACTCAGATGAGTTTGGAGGAATTGTACACTACACTACAATGAATATGGAAAGATGTGGATAGACGGCAACCGAATCCGATGAAATGCTCAGAAGACATCGCCACTTTCAATCGCCCGCAACAAGAAACAAGGTTGTTTCAGTTCTTGGCAAGTGTAAGTACCGATTTTGACACAATCAAAAGGGATCTACTTAAAATCGATCCACTCCCTTCGGTGGAGATAGCATATGCTGCTTTCCGGCTAGAAGCTGCTCGGCTGCATATCCTGAATCCTAGTTATAATAGCAACAACTCGACCCATGGAGTGGGGAGCGACTATGTTGTCAAGCCACTATTAGATTCAATGCGACAAAACACAAAATCATCATCCCGCAATTCAGAGGTTGACAAATCAAAGCTTTGGTGCGATGATTGTCATCGGACATACGACGGAGCGATGCTTCAAAAGGGTGGGATTCCCAGATTGGTTTTTTAAAGACAAAACTAAACGGACTGGGACAGTTGCTGCCACCGTGGGAAACACTGAAGTCTCGACCAACGGCGGCAATGACCAAATCCCAGCCGGATTCGGCACTATTGTCACGACAAGCAACGAGTTTTTATCGCCCACTGGAGATGACGCAGGTATTCGGGAGGAAGACGACGGGTTCTCGAGCCCTAGTTAAGAATATTTGCGTTTTAATCCATTTCTTTCAAGTTTTGCAGAAGGGCCCCCGGAAAATTCTCCGTTAAGCCCCATGTTGTCTAATATTTTGCAGGAATCACCCTGGAAGAGTTTGAATATAACGAAACCACCACCGAAGTTGTCTGGTTCTCAGATACAGCCCGTGAAATCTTGGAATTCTGAGATACAGCCCCACTATTTCACTGAAATTCCACTATAGCTCCAAAACTTTGTTACTTCTTCTATACAGTCCTCCCACTGTTTCGATTCTCACAACCAGCCCCCCATCTCCACAAATCTTCTAAAAACACCCCCAACCTTCAAAAAATTTCCGAAAAATCAGCTTTCACACAGAAAAAATCCGGGCCCGGAAAACAACACAATTTACAAATTTTCGGACCCGGGTACCTTGACCTCTCCCTGGACCAGGAATATGATAAATTAGTAGCATTCAAAGCAAGAACTCCTATATCTGTACCAAATAATCAATGGGGATTCGATTGTGGGGCTACAGATACTATAACCAATGATGCCAAAGATCTTGTTGTTCCTTCTGTACCACGAAAAAAATGCATTCAAACAACAAATGGAGGCATATCCCGGGTTGCAGGAGCTGGCACTATTCAGATATCCTCTTATCCGAAATTATCCAATTGTCTATATGTTCCGTCTCTGTCCTGCAAATTATTGTCCGTCAGTCATGTGACTGAGAAATTAAATTGTTGAGTAATTATTTATCCTCATTTTTGTTTATTGCAGGACCTTCGGACACGGGGGATTAATGGACGTGGCACTGAACATGGAGGATTGTACTATGTCGATGAAGTGACTCAGCCTGGCACTGTTATGATATCTCATGGAGCTACTAGTCGACAATTGTGGTTGTGGCATCGTCATTTGGGTCACCCGTCGATAGGGTACTTAAACTATTATTTTCGCATTTATGTAAGAAACTGGATGGTTTTGTCTGTGACACTTGTTGCTTAGCAAAAACTCATCGTCAGTCGTATTTACCCAATAATACTCGTACTAGTTCAATCTTTTCTTTGGTACATTCTGATGTGTGGGGACCAGCACCCGGAACAACTACGGGCTTGTTTCGGTACTTTCTTCTATTTATTTATAATTGCACTAGAATGACATGAGTTTATTTCCTAAAAAATAAGTCGGAGGTGTTTTCCAAATTTGTCGAATTTTATACCATGATTGCAACCCAATCCAGCAGAAAATTCGGATACTTTGATCTGACAATGGTGAAAAATTTGTTAACCAGTCTATGAAGCAGTTTTTCTTGGACAACGGACTTGTACACCAAACGACTTGTTCTCATACACCGGAACAGAATAGTGTGGCTGAACGCAAGAATCGAATCATACTAGAGATTACCCGAGCATTAATCATTGATGCTTGGGTTCCTCAATCCTTATGGACTGAAGCTTTTGCTACTGCGGTTTACCTCATTAACCGCCTACCTACAAAAGTCTTGGATCTAAAGACTCCTCTCCACACATTAGCTACATACTCTAAGGTACCCTCTGCTTTGGCATTAAAACCTAAGATATTCGTGTGTTCTGTATTTGTTCATATTCCTAAGTCCGACAGAACAAAATTAGATATGTGCGCCCTGAAGTATGTTTTTGTGGGGTATGGGATCAATCAGAAAGGATATCGTTGTTTCCATCCCGCAACTAACCGACTATTGACAACTATGGATTGTACATTTCTGGAAACAGAGTTCTTCTACCAGACCCAATCCAGTGGTCAGGGGGAGTCTACATCTATTGATCCACTGAATTGGTTGATCGGTACACCTACAGTGCGTCCAGAAATTGTTGTGCTTGAGGTTGTTTTCACTCTTGAACACATAGTACAAACTCCATTACCAGTGCCAGTATCACCTCCTCCGTACGAAGCTCCTGAGGTATGTAATGATGTTAATATTGAGGAAGTATGTGAATCTATTCTTGTTGTTCAGCCTGACATTGCAGTTCCCGAAAATATAGTGGATTGATATGTATTGCCTCCACGAAGTACACGAGGAGTTCCAGCAAGACGATATGATCCTGATCACATATCTCGACGGTCAAAATATCCTATGATTAATCTGATCAAGGGGAGCTTATCTCAATCTGCCAAGGCATTTATTGGATCAATGTACTCTGTGAAGGTTCCCCGAACAATTCAGGAAGCTCAAGGAAAATTAGAGTGGCGCCAAGCAATGGAAAGTGAGATGACTGCATTGATAAAAAAATGGAACATGGCAAAAATCAATGTTACCAGAAGGAAAGAAGGCTGTAGGATGTAGATGGGTGTTCACCATCAAACATAAGGCTGATGGAACAATTGAAAGGTACAAAGCTCGACTTGTTGCAAAGGGATACACTCAGACCTATGGAGTTGATTACTCTGAAACTTTCTCTCCAGTAGCTAACATTGATACAATACGAGTATTATTTACTATTGCAGCTAATCAAGACTGGCCGCTACATCAGTTTGATGTAAAGAATGCTTTTTTGCGTGGTGATCTAGAAGAAAAAGTATATATGGAGCCACCCGATGGTTTCTCAAAAGCGTTTCAACAAAATGAGGTATGCCGATTGAAAAAGGCTCTTTATGGTCTAAAGAAGTCTCCAAGAACTTAGTTTGGTAGATTCACTATAGCGATGAGAAAGTATGGTACAAGCAGAGCAACTCTTGATCACACAATGTTTTTAAAGAAAAAGGAGAACTTATCATACGTTTGATTATTTATGTGGATGATATAGTGATTACTGGAGATGATACAGAAGAGATTGAGATACTCCGAAAAAATTTGTTTCAAGAGTTTGAACTGAAAGGCTTGGGGAGTCTGAAATATTTCATAGGGATAGAAGTCCTAAAATCAAAATCAGGAATCTTTATATCACAAAGGAAATACATTTTAGATTTATTGGCAAAAACATGACTAATGGACTGTCGCCCAATAGATTCCCCGATGATGGCAAATCACAAACTTAAACTTGACGATGAAGCATCACAAGCAGATAAAGAAAAGTATCAACGATTGGTTGGAAAATTGATTTATTTATCTCACACTAGACCCGACATTGCTTATTCGGTAGGTGTAATCAGTTAGTTTATGCATAAACCTCAAGAAAAACATATAGTAGCAGCACTCCGAATTGTGAGATACTTGAAAGGAACGTCGGACAGGGGAATCATTTTTCGAAAGCATGGACATTTGAGCATTCAAGCTTACACCGATGCAAATTGGGCAGGCTGTCATACAGACAGACGATCAACTTCTGGATACTTTACCCTTGTTGGAGGAAATTTAGTAACCTGGAAGAGTAAGAAACAGAAAGTGGTAATTCTCTCAAGTGCTGAATCCTCCCTGCATCCGCCCTTGGATTTAACTACAATTTTTATTTTTTGAGTGTGTTGTAAAATCTGTTCTTGCTTTTAATTTTGGTTGAAAAGCCAATTAAACTCCAAAAGCAAGTAAAGAGGTGCTTTAGAGATGAAAAAAGCAGGCGGTAATATTTTTGCAAATAAGTGGAATACATATTTAAGACATTTTTTTGTCCTAATAAAATTTTCATAATCCAAAATTATCCTTCACTTTTCATTCCTTATATTTCTCTTATTTTTTCTCCCGGAAATCCTTGTCGTGCCGACTTCTTACCCATCGTGAAGAATCCGATTCTTTACTGTCGTTTTCTTCAATTCATCAAATATCATCTAGTTCTTCTCTATCTACAAGAATCCGGTTCTTTACTACTATCGCTTGAGGTGCGTATTCATTGAGTTACTAGTTTTACTTCCATAATCTCCATATGCAAGAATCCGATTAAAATAGATTGTAATCTCAATCTCCGTTTGATTTGTTCACTTCGTGAATAATTTGTTTAGACTTTGATATTTTTGCTATTCGATTGGGTAGAGTTCTATGGGTAGACTGTGACAAAAGTGAATGATTTATTCAGACTTCGATTGAGATATGTAATGTATGAATCCCATGCAAACTTTCAGAAATTTCAAACTCTAAGGCTTGATTTCAAGTTCCGGGTTCATGCTTCGTTTTCTATTCTCGATGGAGGTATTTGTGGGAGAGGTGAACTGGTTAATTTGGAGGGAAAATCATAAGTAGGTTTATGTTTTTGATATGAAATCATAAGTAGAACAGGTTTTTTGAAGGATATAATTGATTTTTTCTTTCATAAATATAAGAAAAATTATTTTTAGTTAAATTTTTTTCAAATAATATATTATTATAATTTTTTCTGTAGTACCACAATTTTTTTAAACACCACCACCTCTCTACAAAATCATTTTTTTTTTCATTGAAAAGTGCTTTGTAAAAGTATAAGCATTTGCAAATACACATTAAAAATTCTACTAATTAATCAAACTATAATATTTCAAAAATAAAAAGAAAAGGAACTTGTATGAAAGAGATCTTCTTGAGATAGGATTCCTTTGGAGGATTCCAGTTGGATTAAGAATTATTCACTCCTATTGGTTTATGACTCTTGAGTTAGGACTCCTTTAAACGGAAAAGTTCAACTTGGGTAGGACTCATTTGGATGAAAGAATTCAATTTGTACAGGAATTCTTTTGGATAGAAGAGTTTAATTTGGATAGGACTTTTCGGGACGGAAGAGTCTTACTTGGATATTACTCATTTGGACTGAAGAATTCAACTTGGGTATGATTCAATTTGAACAGAAGAGTCCAACTTGGGTATGACTCATTTGTCCATGCAAGAATCCTTCTTGTACTATAACTCATTCTCTATGATCTTGTAACAAAATCGTATCAATTATACACAACATAATTATCATATATCTTATTATTTTACTTTATTTAAATAAATTATAGGACAAAATGAAACTGAAAAAAATGTCAAATTTCAAATAAGTTACTATTTATCATTAAATTCCTGTTTCTATACCCAATGGGACTGCAATAATAATAATAGTCTTTAAATTATGGTACTAAAATACCTTATTTATTATTTGTAGGGCTGAAATTATAATAAAGGATAACTTGTGTATGAAACCTCTTGCTTTTCTTTAAATAGAACTATCAAACCTATGCAAGATCAAACAGTTCTCTAACATAATAATCTCTAGTAAGAATTTAATGCGGTCATCACCGATCTTGTTTCAGATTATAATAACCCTTACCATTACCCGTAGGCCGTACCCACCCTTTCAAGTATCCTGATATTCAGGTTCCAGAATCTGCGACCAAATTCTGCAAATCACAGTTCTTCGCTGTAATTTGATTGCCATGGCTTACGACGTGGGCATCGTTGTTAAAGAAGAACCTGTTAACCCCATTGATATTTCCGAACCGGGTGTTCAAAGGGATTTTATCCAACCACCTAGCGTAATAGAACTGTCGAGCTCCGAATCGGAGTCTGATTTGTGTTCGAATGCGGACGAAGACGAAGGTGCCGCCGTTGCCTGCAGTAGCAAACGGACTCGGGAAACTGTAGGAGTGGATAATAATGGGAAAAATAAGAGGAAGAAGAAGGCGGACGAGGTGGGCGTCGCTTTGCCCCCGGGATTATTGTATCCTTTGCCATTGCAAAAGAGGCAGTTAACTTTGACATCGTCTGCGCCGGCGAGAGTGCTGCCGCATTTAGCATTACCGCCTGCGAGTATGCGACCGCATCTAGCATTGCTGCCGGCAGCTCAATCGAACTCGATTGTCGATGTGAGTAACAAGCAGTTCTGGAAGGCCGGTGATTATGAAGAGGCTCCTGGTAGTCATTGGTCTTCTAATGGTATTTTCTTTTCTCCTGCTTGCATGGTTTTAATTAATCAATCAAGCCACATAATGTTTTAAATGGTTCTGCAATCATGTTAACTAATACTCGGGCAATAGTGGGAGGAAAAAGTTTGCGAATGTAGAACCATTGGCATAATTGTTTAAAAGGAAAACGTTAAGACGGAGTTTGTAGGTAACAGAGATAAAGAGGATCTTGTCAACTACTCGATGTAGCAAAAATTGAAAACAAGTTCTTGGAAATGAATGGAAATCGCCCGAGTGTGTTTAAGCTGGTTCAAGATGCTTACACTTAATTCTTAAACAAAAAGATGCTTACACAGAATTTGTGATAGAGGAATCATTGGGAAGTAGAAGGGTGAAACTGTGGTACTATTAACTCAAGAAATATGATAATATGAGGAATCAGATAATTTACTTACTACCCATATTGT
>JAOWBN010012240.1:0-10938 GCA_028565015.1 Pinguicula moranensis
GATGGTTCACAGTCCGCCCCTCCAGAACAAGATCCTACTGACTACTCCAAAACAAATCCAGCCTACCTCCAGTGGCAAGCTTTTGATCAACAACTCTATAGTTTGCTCATTTACTCTTTGACTGATGCAGCTTATAGCGTTCTAAATGGTCAGCTTACGGCTCGTGATGTTTAGAACACCTTAGCACATGAATTCAGTAGCTCTGGTCCTTCTCAAGAGCTTAGTCTCCGGGACGCTCTTCAGCAACTTCAACGGGGCAGTCTATCTCTCAAAGAATATGCACGGGAGTTCTCAGCTTGTGTGAACAACTTGCTTCCATTGGACGACCCGTATCTTCATTTGATAAGTCCCATTGGTTTCTTCGTGGTCTCGGAGCTGAATTTGCCACTTTGTTGGTTCTCAACTGTCCAGAAATCCCCTGCCTTCTGTTCGCGATATTCTTGCCTGTGCAGAGAACTTTTATGCTCTCTATAATCGGGCTGTTTCCTCTGTTTCATCCCCAACATTCGCCTTTGCTGCGGTAACTCCAGCCACTGATTCCTCTCATCTCTCTTCATCCATAACATCTCAATCTCAAAATTATCCTCCACTTCATCTCAATTCTCCCGCTGCCCCTTCCCCACAACAACCTTCTCAACCTTACTTCTCACCACTGTCTTCTCCATTTTCGTATTCCCCTCATCCCTCTTCATCCGTGTCACCTGGTTATTACTACACTGCTCATGTTTCTTCACCTTATGTCTCTGCTCCACAAGTTCCTGTATCCACTCCCAATCCTTCCTCTTTCATAGGATTTCAACCCAGAGGTCCTGATTTTGGTCGAGGGCGCGGGTGCGGTAGGGGTAGCCATGAGCCTCGCTGCCAAATCTGTCGAGAATATGGGCATTACGCCGATACCTGTTGAGCTCGCTACTCCTCGATGAAATTCGCTGATGTGGCTGCTCAGGCAAATTTTGCCGGAATTGGTTCCTGCGGTATCGTTGGCTATGGCATCAATTCTCCTAATTTCTCCAACTCGATCGCGTCTTCTATTTTTCCATTTTCTGGATAGTTGCCGGGTTTTAATCCATCTGGGCCTTCTTTTATTAATTCCTCGGTCCATCACACTTCTCCTCCTACCGGGCCTGGTCCGTATCCTCATCAGCCTAATTTACAGCCCCCTTTTAGTTATCACCAACCCACTACTGGTGGTTTTTTAGCCCATATTCTGCACCGGCCCACACCCCTCTCCCCCCTTCGGTCAGTTCTTTGCCCCCTATTCCCATGGGGGCCGTTGCCCTCTCTCCCTGTCCAAAATCTTTAGTTTGGATCCATGCCAAATTCTTGGTTTATTGGTTCATCTAGCTCCACACCCCCACTTCCTGGTAGTCACTCCCCACTTCCACCATCAGTTACTCCTTTTGTTGCCAATTTTTGTGGATCATCTGTCTATGACTGGTATATGGACACAGGTGCTTCGGAGCACATGACTCCTTCTTAGGTTGTTCTTGATCGTACTACACCATATACGGGTAATGCCTGCGTTGTTGTAGGTAATGGTGCTCCACTCTCTATCACTCACACTGGTTTTTTTTTATTGCCTCCTTATCTTTACTTGATGTTCTTGTTGTTCCATCCCTCACAAAAAAATTATTATCTATTAGTAAATTAACCTCAGATTTTTTCCTTGCTATAACTTTTATTGATCGTTGTTTTGTCATTCAGAGTCGTCACATGGGATAGGTGGTGGTCACCAGCCGGCGTAATGGAGGCTTATATGTGCTAGACCGTTGCATCCCTACTTTTATGTCTTCTCTATCAGTATCACATCTAAGCAGTACTTTTGATTCGTGGCATACGTGCTTGGGTCATGTATCATCTTCTGTTATATCACTAGTCGCATTTTTCTTAAATCTTTGCCCCCAAACCCTCATATTTGTGTATCTTGTGAAATGGCCAAAAGTTATCGATTACCATTTGTACCTACTGATCAGCGTGCTTCACCCACTTGCTTTAATACATTGTGATTTTTGGGAGCCATCTCATATATTATCTTTGACTGTTTTTTGTTATTATGTGATATTTGTTGATGATTATTTTCTTTTCACTTGGTTTTATCCTTTAAAACAAAAATCAATTTTTTATGCCACTTTTCTTCATTTTCATGCATTTGTTGAAAAATAACATTCCACTTATATGCAACAATTTCAAAGTGATGGTGGCACTGAATTTTCCAATCATCGCTTTCAAAATCATCCTCACACTCATGGCATTCATCACTTACTCTCTTGCCCCTACACCCCAGCTCAAAATGGTTGCGCTAAGCGCAAGCATCATCATGTCACTGAAATGGGTTTTAATCTTCTTTTTCACTCTCATGTTCCCCTATCCATTTGGGTCGATGCGTTTAGCACTACAGTCTACATCATCAATTGGTTGCCATCACCCCTCCTATAAGGTATCTCACCCTTTGAGTTACTTTATGGCTCTGCTCCACAATATGATCATTTTCACCCATTTGGTTGTCTTGTTTTTCCTTGCCTCCGAGATTATGCACCTCATAAACTTTCTCCTCGTAGTCTTTCTTGTTTATTCTTGGGATACAGTTCCTCTCACAAAGGATTTCGATGTTTTGATATCACCACCTCTCGTACATATATCACCCGTCATGCTCGCTTTGATAAAAGTTGTTTTCCTTATTCTTCCTCTTTTCAATCCTCCTCTATATCTGATCTTGATGTTTTGATATTTTTTGAGTCTCCTATGTCTGCAACTTTCTCCAGTGACTCTCGTTTGCCTTCTCCTGCATCTAACTCATCCTCTCCTTGCTCCATCTGTCCCATTCCATCTTCAACCCCACCTCTCTCGATCCTTCCTCCTTCCGGTATAGTGCCTTCTTCTTCTGTGTCTCCTTCTGATACCCCTTCTTCTGTTTCCAAATCTTCTACATCTTCTGTGCTTCCTTCCGTGGTTAGCTCTCATCCCATGGTGACTCGTGCTCGAGCTGGTGTGTTTTGCCCTAAGATTATTGTAGACTATTATGATGTTGTTCCTGCTGGCTTTCTCACTGCTCTTTTAGCTTCTACCAAGCCCCGTGGCTTCCAATCTGCTGCCAAGCATCCGACTTGGATTTCTGCTATGGACGAAGAAATTGTTGCCCTTCATCAAAATCACAATGGGAGCTTGTTCCTCGTCCTACTCATGCTAATGTTGTCAGTTCCAAATCGGCCTTTCATACCAAGTATTTTACTGATGGCTCTGTTGAATGGCTCAAAGCTCGTTTAGTTGCTCGTGGTTTCAATCAGCTTCCTGGTTTAGATTATTTGACACCTTCTCTCCGGTTGTCAAGGTTATCACTGTTCAAGTTGTTCTCTCTATTGCTGTCTCTCGCCGCTGGCCTCTTCAGCAATTAAATGTGAAGAATGCCTTCTTAAATGGAGCAACCCCCTAGTTATGTCAATCCTCTTCATCCTGATCATGTTTGTCATCTCAAGAAGGCTCTTTATGGTCTCAAGCAAGCTCCACGGGCCTAGTTCAAGCACTTCAATACATTTCTTCTGACTCTTGATTTCCTTTGCAGTCATGCTGATACCTCCCTTTTCATCTTTTCACGGGAGTCTGCTATTATTTATCTTTTACTCTATGTTGATGACATTATTGTTACTGGTACCAGTACTTCTCTTTTGGATCGTTTCGTTGGTCGCTTGCATTCCGAGTTTGCTCTTAAGGATCTTGGCTCTCTTACTACTTTCTTGGGATCAAAGCTACTTCTCTTGATGATGGTCTATTCTTCAGTCAAATGCAATATGCTCGTGATATTTTAAGTTGTGCTCAGTTACTTGATAGTCGTTCGGTCACCACACCTATGGCAGTTTCTCAGTATCTCTCCTCTCCAGGTGATCCTCACCCTAATCGCACTATGTGCCATTCTCTTGTTGGTTCTCTCCAGTATCTTACCATCACACGGTCTGACTTGACTTATGCCGTTGACTCAGTGAGCCAGTATATGCATGAACCTACTGATATCCATTTACATACTGTAAAAAGGGTTCTTCGTTATGTACGCGGTACTTTGTTTATGAGCCTTCGATTCACTCCCTCTACGATTCCTGGATCAGTGATTGGTTACTCGGATGTTGATTGTGTCCTGATACTTGCCGCTCTACTTCCGGTTATGCTGTCTTCCTTGGTGACAATGTTGTTTCTCGGAGTGCTACGAAGTAGCCTATTGTTTCTCGTTTTAATTGTAATGTTGAGTATTGTGCTTTTGCTACTACTGCTGCTGAGGTTCTTTGGTTACATCATCTTCTATCTAATCTTGGTGTCCCCTTGCCCCGACCTCCTATCCTTCTTTTTGACAACAAAAGTGTCATATTTTAAAGTACTAATCCTATAGCACACAAGCGGGCCAAACATGTTGAGCTCGACTGCCACTTTATTTGTGAGCAGGTTCTTGCCGACACTATTAGCACTCATTTTGTCTTTTCTCAATATCAAGTTGCTGATCTCTTCACGAAAAGTCTACCCCGTGAGTTCTTTGAGTTTTTTTCGCTCCAAGCTTCATGTTGTCTACAATCCTACATTTAACTTGCAGGAGGTGTTAGCCCTATTGAAGCCATATCAGGCCCAATCCAAGAAGAAGAATCCGACAGAATAGATGACGAAGTCAAAAACACATCTAACGAAAATCTTGGTATCACACTCACTGGCACAGGAAAGTCCACAAATTCAACACCCAAACAGAAGCACGTTTCAGACAGAATCAAGAACTACAACTAGCAAATCTTAGACAAAATCAAGAACTACAACTACCCTAGATTTGATGTATGCACAATCTCTATTTATTCTCATGTCGAGCAATGTAAACACAACACAGTTTTAATGGAAAAATCAGAACTTCATATTGCAATTCTCATTGAACTGAAATCAACAAACTGCACATACTCACCATCAAAAGGAAATGCATCAGCTTTCCACTTCATCAAAACCTGTAGACTGAATCTACATTGCATGAAAAGATGTTCGGTTACCTGTTTATCCGTGCAAAATGTACACACTAATGACTCTTGCCCGTTGATAGTGTTTCTCAGCTTTAAGATCATTTTAGTAGGCAGTCTTTCTTGGATCAACCACATGATGATTGATACCTTCTTCTAGTTATGCCTGCACCAAAACTGAAATAAGTCTAGTCTAATGCTATCTCAGTAGGGAGTAAATGAAACTTCTTGGATGCGCTCTTGAACGCATCTTTGACATTATATTCTACACGTTTGCTAAAAACTCTTGCGGCATATAACTTATGCTAACATCCAGTCACCCCATCAGAAACCTGTCAGCTTGGATTTAGCTTTCAACCATTTCCAGCTAATAACTTACACCCTATTGAATATGTCTTTTGGGGTAACTTCCCTTGCACTAAAATGAACCTGGTTTCTTGTCCCCCATAATTGCAAAAACAATACGCAACATGGTACTTTCCACACATCACGATCATTACAACTCGATTTATTCAACATGTAAGTACGTAAGGATGGTGGATGTATCATACATGTGTCTAGCCAGCCGTTCAAAAGCGTCCACGACCACCTAACAACCGTGCATCCTTCAAAAATATGTGCCTCACTTTTTTGTTCTTGTTTACAAAATGTGCATTCTATTGGTTGATTGTCTTCAATCGCTCCTAGGTGGTTCACATTTCCTTTGGTTGTAGAGCATCTTGTATCATCCTTAATGTAAAAATTGATACCTTCATAGGGATGAATCTCCCAAAACTTCCGCCAATTCTTCCAGAACTATTTTTTTTTGATAAGTAAGCTTTTATTCGTAGCCAACTGGCAAATTCTAGAACATCAGTATATGACTCTGCGAGTCCTAGTAGACATCTGCTAAACTCCAACCGATCAAGAACTACAACTGCTCTTACCTCGATATTGCACTACTATGAGCCTTATACTAAGATTCTATCTTATACATCAGAAAAGTGTAGCACAACATAATACTGGATTCGAAACCAATCCACCATAGTAAAGCCTTCCGAAACTATTTTTGTTATAAACTATGCATATGAAAAATTACAATAAGTTTGCAGAAAGGGGGGTGGCAAGCTGAGGGCTGATTTACTAGTGGGGTCAAGGGGCGCACTTCCTAGAAAATCAATAATGTTTGATTTTTTTATTTATAATATTTTTTAAATGCTTGGGTGGGGTCTGATGTACGCGATTTTACCCTTGTAATTATACAAAGAGGTCGTTTTTGTTTCGCGACCCAGACAGGTATCGATCCCTGGACCTCACAGTTGTGAGGTGTAGTTGCTCACCACTTAAGTAACCGAGACTTGATATTAATAATATTTTTTAGTATATTTAAATACTTAACACGTGTTCCATTTGATAAGTACCCGTTGTCCATTGTGAATTTATATCTGTTTTCCAATGATAGGCAAGGGAAATTTTATAGATAAATAATCCATTATGTCCATATAGAATAGATGAATCGATGGCCTTGAATTGTCGAGTCCAGAATCAGAACATTGTCCCCACGAAATTTATAGGCTTTTATCCGATGATATCCATCATCAAGAGCCAGACAGAGGTGCGCCAAGGGGTATTTCCGGTACATCGTACGTTTTGTTTGTCGTGCCTGCAACTCTGCATCCAAACGGTCAAACGCTGGAGTGATTGACCGGCTGTTGCCAGCGGAACCGATGAATGCGGACTCTTTGACTCTTTGTTCTGAGAATTAACTGACCGAACTAACCGACCTTATCCCGTCGGGTTCTGCGAAAATGGCAGGCCACTCCGTAGTTTCTGATAGGGCTATAAATTGCTGGAATCAATTTATTCATTAAATGGAAATATTAAATAAATCTTGTGAATTAGTAATACCATATGCAGTGGCCGGATCGCCATTAATCCGATTGAATTATTGGGCTATTCGCACGAGTTCATTGGCCCAATCAACCGAGCCTTTCAAATTCAAAGGGAGAGGAATAGATTTAAGATTTTTTTATACCTTTGTATTGCATCTCAGTAAGATGTCAAGGAGTACGATGCCAATTCTGTACAAGGGTGAAATACTGATTAGGGGACCGGATATTAATTAGAGGACAAGGCCTCAGATTAAATGAGTCTCACGATCCATCTACTACATTGAAGAAGCATGGCTCACGGCACCCTGATATATTGATAAGTTTTTTTTTTATAGGTAAATTATTTTATTTAATATAAACTGTAAAAGGGTAATGTACAAAACCCAGGCTAGGTCTCCTACGTTTTGGACTTATCAATTAGTCCTCAATCGTGAATTAATTTCCAGCCCTACATCTAGTCACCTAACTCCCTGCCTTGATATATTGATAAGTTAAATTTTGATATTTTGAACCCTGAACATAAGGGACTTTTTTTTTGATAATTGAAAATTGTATTAACTATAAGGCATAAGCCTTCAGGCGGTTACAGAGTAGTTACAGAGTAGTTTGCAGGGTAACCAACCAATCCTGCATCTATACAGAAAAACAGAGCAAAGTTTAACATAATGAGATTGGGCAACATAGTCTCGGAAACCTGTACCAATCACTGAAAGAAGTGCCGCTATGGTGAATCATCCTGCAGTAAGCCAAGACCATGTATACATTTTCACTAGATCAAGAGTGGTAATGTTTTGAGTCTCGACGTCAAATCTGATCGCATTCCGCTCTTTCCAAAGAATCCAAATCACAGACTGCCATAATGCTCGCCAGAGATCCGATCCAATACAGCTGGAAAGGTGGTTCATGCGGTACTCGTAATGTTGTTGTACATCTTCAGATCTAGATTAGCTTAATTCAAACCAGTCATACACTTGAGACCAAAGTGTCTGTGCATTGAAACATTCGATGAAGAGATGATGTGCCGTTTCAATGCCAGATCCACACATTACACATAGTTGTTCGCCGTTTCTCATCGTTAAATCGTGGATTATCAGATTTTCAAGAGTTTGAATTCTGTTTTGGAACAATCTCCATATGAACAGTTAAGTTGTACACGTTTTGGTACCAATTTCCCCCAAGCATTGGCTTGAAAAGTTTCCTCTTCAGAGTCTGCTAAAATGTTGTTCCTCAAGGAATAATAGGCAGAGGAGACTGTAAAATTTCCAGAATCTTCAATTATCCATCTCTAGGAATCCGATCCTACTGAGTAATTGTTAAATTGCAGCAGTAACCTATGAAACTCTTCAAGTAATGCACTCTCATTGTTCCTGAGAATTCTTCTAAATGGTAGATTCCAATTCCTGCTGCCGAGATTAGACACCGAAAGTTCAGATACAGTGGAGTGCTTTTGATTACTTATTTTGTATAATGATGGATACTTTAAGGCTAAACATCCGTGTCCCGACCAATCGTATCTCAAGAAAAGTGCTCTATTCTCTTCATTCAATATTAACTTTGTTTTGCTTGTAAACCAATTGCTTGATGCAATTTTTCATATCTCCTTTCAGTAGCAAGATACAAAATCCGACAGAGTGACTAGTTCCCAATTGCTTAGATGGTCAGACCTGAGAAAGTATTTGGTTCTAATAACCTGGCACTATAAGCTATCATACTCCACTCTAAAACGCCAAAGCCATTTAGCGAACAAAGCCATATTCATATGTTTTAGATCCCGCACCCCAAGTCCTCCATCCTTGCTATCTTTACAAACTTTCCTCCAGCTCACCCAATGTATGGGGCGACTTGCTGCTACTTTTTGCTTCCACAAGAATTTTCTTAACATTGATTCAATAGCTTTTAAAACTCGAGAAGGGACTGAAAATAATGAGAAGTAATAGACCGAGAGACTGGACAACACAGATTTGATCAAAGTTAACCTGCCTACCATAGAAGTCCTTGATATAGGAGATGAAATCAGATTTAATGACCTCCCAGTGCCGCTGGATGAAGTGGAAATTAAATCCGTTCGGCCCGGGGCTTTTTGTAGTTGAGTAGCTCCACACGGTAGACTTTATCTCTTCATCGGTAAAAGGAGAAATGAGAAACTTGTTATCTTCCACAAATAGGAGGTGCACTGCAGGAAGATTGAGGAAGGGCCTTTCCCATTCATCCGGTGAGAAATGATTATAGAAATGATCCTTTATCCTTGCTTTAACATCATCCACCTTGTCGGACCATTCCCCTTCAAAATTCATACCACATATCGAGTTCCTTCTGTAGTTATTCTTCAATTTAGAGTGAAAAAATTGAGTGTTATTCACCCTCTTTGATCCATGTAGCTCTCGACTTTTGCAGCAACAGTAGCTCTCTGATTTTGGATCTGTGTTGTAACTAAAGCCACAGAGATGATCTTAGTGTTCTGTCAGCCACGGTCTCAAGTCCTTCTTCGATTCTAGAGTCCAGTAGGTTGAGTTGCTTCTGAATATTATCCACTGAATAATCAGTGTGGCCAAAAGAATTCTTATTCCAGTGATTCAACCTCATTCGCAATTGGTTCAGCTTTTTGCACAACACTTAACTGCTGCAGCCTCCTATCCTGAAAGCTGACCAAGTGGACTTTAACATATCTAAAACCACTAAGTTGTGCACTCATCAGGGACTTCAACTAGAGCTTGAACTGGATCTCTGTTCACTTAATAAAAATGTTAGTAGATTTTAGAAAATTTTGTAAACGACTGTAAAGAAAATGACAGAAAACCATAAAAAGAGTCGATGTAAGGTCCATAGTTCGTCGAATCCTTAAATTCCGGTTAGTCCACTTTGAGCTCCAATAAATCGGACTTTCGCTACCGTTTATTCCCTTAAGTACACAATCCTTCAGATTGAGAATAAACTCTTACTTTATAAGCAAAAATGCCTTTGATCTACCAAAATAGTGACCAAATGTCACTAAACAACCGAGCAAAGAGGCAAGAAACGCCTGAATACAAGGGACACAATGAAACTAGATGGTTTCCAAGAGAAAAGAGTCAAAATCGGAGAGCTGCAAGAGAATCACTGGAGAGAGAAGAGAGAGAGAGTCTCGAGATGGAGACGAGTTCCAAAGAAAAATGACTTAATTGCGTCATCTTGCTTTTCATCGCCTTCAAATACCACAAGTAAACTTTTGATTGTAATAGTCCAAGGTGGTAGATCAGACGGTCCAAACTCATTCTTAGCACCTCTTATTTCCAGTCGTCGAATAAGATAAACAGCCCAAATTCATCCAACAGTTAAATCATCTAGCTTCCTTGGGAAGCTTTTAACAATATTCATTCAATCAAGATGGATCCAACGATCCAGATTCAGGAATAAGAAGTTAAACAATCTTTGCATAGTGATGACCATAGAATGAATCTAGTTGAATTGAAAGCATCTATTCAAATAATTCATTTAAGTACAAATACAGACTCGTACCTGATTGATGCGGAAGCTGTGTCTGAACCGTAATCTCCTGGATTGAAGTAATCGCGTTGAAGGGGCTATAAAAGTCCCTTTGGAATCCACAAACCAAATCTCTTTCTCGAGGGTGGTTGGAAACGAGCAGAAAGAAAATTTATATTTCTGGTTCTCAACGCACGAGAGTTGTGAGGAATTGTGTGTTAATCTCTGTAGACACAGCCTTTATATAGAGATTTACCTGGGTAGTTAGATGGTTTGTGGTTATGTGGGCTTTAGGTTTAATCAAATAATTAAACGAATTAATTATATTAATTAATCCAACAGTTCCCACTCGGCATCATAGGACGTATCATCCCACGTCTTAGCATACTTAAACACTCGGCCACATAGACCGTGTATTATCGTGCGTCTAACTTATAAGTTTCCTCTTGTTCATACGAGAAGTGGTTCGTGCGACCTTGTTATAACTACTAGGCCCCGTTTGGCGTCCGGCATACATCGGGTTTACGGCAGGTTTCCTATCGTATACCCCCCTTTCCCTCCGTTTGGTGTCCGTCACCTGCCCGGGGGTTTACGATCCGGGCAGGGGAAACTCCAGGGAAACTTCGGGG
>JAOWBN010012251.1:0-22651 GCA_028565015.1 Pinguicula moranensis
ATGTTGAATCTCTTCTCCAAAACCTCAGCATTTGTCAATGTTCTTGCTGTTTCATACACCAAAAGTGGTGCCACAGCAGTTTGGTTTGGATTAGCATATGTAATATATGATTTGTTTCGTATCTCTGATCCAGCATCTGCATTGATCATGTAACTTGAATCAGCTTCCCAGGTTCTCCATAGAAATGAATCTATTGAGGGTAGAAGAGATGGACCACCAACATTCAATCTGTACATCGTTTCAATCCCTCGTTTACTCAAGTTC
The DNA here is from genome assembly GCA_028565015.1 of Pinguicula moranensis. Classification (NCBI taxonomy): domain Eukaryota; kingdom Viridiplantae; phylum Streptophyta; class Magnoliopsida; order Lamiales; family Lentibulariaceae; genus Pinguicula; species Pinguicula moranensis. Next base: position 265 of record JAOWBN010012251.1, read on the forward strand.
AATGAGATACTGCCACCATTGCCAACTCGGGTAACTGAACCGAAGAACAGATTACTTCCATCTGCAACAATTTCTATAGCATTAACAAAACCAAAGGACCCTTTGGATGGAACAAAGTTCACAACAATAAGATTGGCACCGACAGAAAAGATGAACTCCTTCAACAAATGCTTCAATTTCTTGCCTGAAACCTCACCAGGAATATTGAACTGAGAAACTAGCTTCAAACCATTTGCCTCAACAGAAAAGTTAGAATCATTGGTATTGTATCTGTCAAATGCCAATGGATAAAAGTGAAGCCTAAGAATATAATCCCCATTGGGAACTTGAAAAGTGTAATTCAGACTCTCAGTAAAAATTCTAGCAGTTCCATAGAGAGGCTCGTCGTTCGTACTAGTGGTCTCAATTCCTGGAGCACTAAGGATCACGTTGCTACCAGGAGCAGTGTCACCAATCCATGTCCTTCCATCGACATTTACAGTGGAATTTGTGCCACAAGTTATCAGCAAAGGCGTCATTTGAGCCTCACCATGGCAAGCAAGAATAAGTAAAACCAGCTGAAACAATAAGCCCAAGGTCCATGAGCACTGGACCTTCAACTTTTCCCCGTGGAATTGCATCCTTGACCTTTTCTATAGGACAAATACGAGTGCTTGAACCTGTACTTGACCTAACGAAAACAATCCACAAACACCCGTACGACCACTGAGTGGTTTATCGGGATTGAATCACATCATTATGCCCTTGTTTGTCCTGCGTATTTGTGATGAAAAATCTGAAAATCAACAAGCTATTATTATAAACCATAAACAAGTATCTTCACGAAGCTGGGGAAAAGCTGAAACTCACCAAGAGTGTATGCATCAAGCACTACCTTCTTGAGTAAATCAAGCAGATCTGACCCAATATGCAAAAAGTAGAAACTTGCCCCGAGCGTACTTTTCAACTACACAGTAAAACAAGAACCCCCCATAATCTGAATTTGCTGAAGAAAGGAGTTTCTCGAAACTATAGGAGTGACTACAAAACCAAAATGGGTTGATTGGAAAATGAAGTTTCAAAAACAGCCTGGCAGCATTCATCCATATTGTGATGTCTTGTTTCTTTTGGAAAAGGATCGAGAATCTTGCACAGACATCTGTATAGCCCAACTTTCAACACTGTAAAATGTTTGTTGCAACTGCACTCAACACTTGTTACCCATTATTTCTTTAGCTTATACTCGAGAATTAAAATATTTATGGCATTATTAATATGAACATGATGTTTAATGACTGGTGCTGGTGCCAGAGCATGGACCTCCATTATATGAGCATACATCACATGCCTATATTGCATAGACAGCCCAATTTTGTTTAAAATAATCTCCAAAGACTAGATAAAGCGTCGTCTTGTCTTCTTTGTTCTAACTCTGTCCGTACCTAAACAGTCATCCTAGTACCTCTTGTTACGATATGCTGTAATCAGGGTCAAAGCAAAAGAAATCTCCATACCAAAAAATAATAAGGTATGATTTGATAGTGCGATAGAAGTTATAATGCATTTTTGCAGGATTAAAAATGCCGATATCATTTGGTACACAGTTTAACGGTATTTGGGATAACTCATAAATTTTGTAAGTTTGATAACACTTGATAATCATTGAATAACGTTACCACGTCATTAATTAATAGAAAAATATATCATTTTACCCCTCTCAGCCAGGCTATATAAGACAAACTCTAACTTTCGTCTCCCATTTTTTGCGACATGCAGATTCGAACAGATGCTCGTGGGATGAATCGGACCCCGTATTCCTCATTCCATTCACACTCTTGTCGGCATCACCTAACTCCGACTAAGTTCTCTCTCCGTGTTAAAGCCCGACTGCATACGGTGGCATCCCCTTTTGGCTATTCGACAGAAACCCCAATCGTATGCTCCGACCTGCTATCCATGGCTCCATACCAGAAAAACCAATTGTCATTGATGGAGAACCTGGTCCTTCGGAGATACCGCCTTACTTTAACCTAAAATTCTTCCAACCGGCGAAGAAAAAGACTAGTGAAACGAAGAGTTTGTTTTATCGGTGACTCTTCCAACGCCGTGACTCCAAAGCTTCATCCTCTGCACCCAACCTCCAAACAGTTGAGAATAATGAAGTATTTTGCAAATTTATTTAGTGCTATAAGTTGCCTCTATTTGAATCATTTCTGATACTTTAATTTTGAATTGGGTCCATGCTGGGAGCATTCGGAACAAGGTCCAGGATGGAATGTTCTCCCAAATTAATTGGTTGGCCATTTAATGGCAATTTGTTTTGGGAACTTAATGCAGTAAATGCTACTGATTGTGTAGCATGTTCATTTTGCTAAATTAATGCATTAAATGTTACTTGTTGTTAGCTTTAGCTGGACATAACTTTTGGTATTTGTGATGAATTTTCTTGTTATTCATCTAGCTTTTGTTGTTGGTGTATATGTAATGAACATTGTTTTGATGAACATTGCTTCAGATTTGTTCTTTCCAATGACCTAAAGTTGTCTAGTACTATCGAATTGGTGGCATCAATTTTCCAAGTGTTAGTATGAATTTATACCTTCTAAACTTATATTCATGGGTATCTGCAATTTAGGTTGTGATTTTCACTTTCATAAATCTTTTTAATTTAATTGATAGGATGAAGTAGAAAAGGAGTTAGATATGCTATATGAAAGAATTTGACTTGATCAATTGCAGAAAATGGAAAAACAAAAAAATTGGAGAAGTTAGATTATATAAACCATATTCAACCAACTACACAAAAGGTCAACAAATGGTTTGTGTCTGATTCCCCAACCTATAAAACTTGTTCAGCCAACTACGTAAAATGCCAACAAACGTTTCATGTTTGAAGCTATAACATATAAACCATGTTCCATCAACTATACAATAGGTGTTACTTCAATGGAAAAGTTCAGACACCACAAAACTAGTTGGAACCTTATGGCTTGACTACTTCCCATTTACCACTGAAGAATAATTTCATCATTGACTCAAACCCATCACTATCCAGATTCTGCCAGAAGCAATATTGCATTTCGTGCAACAACAGGTGATTTGTGTGGTACAACTTAATATTGAATGTCAGGGATTTGAATTGCTCAAGATCCTTGAGTAACCGAGTAGTCTTATGCATTTTAGATTCCTCGTCTTTCCTTTCATACCTCTCGAGTATATATTCCTAGGTCGTAAATAATTTCTCTACTCTTGCGAACATTGCATTTGCATATTCTAGTGTTTGACTTTCCTTGCTATAGAACCTTGGTTGGCTAGCCGTGAAGGTCTTCCTCTTCTTGGTTTGATTACCACTTGTCTCAATGGCAACAATATAAGGATCCTTTTCACTTGTCGTTGTAGCATTCTGTTGGGAAGAGTTACCTCCTCCTCCTCTCCCAAGGCAAAGCGGTATCCACCATATCAACTTCTTCATCATATATTGGGACCATTGGTCATTCCTCTTCAGAATCACTGTAATCTTTGACTCTTGATCCGTGCACCAGTGATAGGTCGAAGAACTCATACCAACACTCAAAAAATGGAAAACATTTTCCCCTTGAGGCTGCTGAACTTATTGTTCACCTGCAAAGCAATCAGTTATATATATTATACACCTAAAGTCAGAAAAAAATACAATACATCAAAATAGTCTTACCTTAGCAAACTCCTTTGACAGCTACGGATCGTCTAGGGTGTCCGTATCTTGGTCAATTAAAGTACCATTGAGTTGTGCAAAGTCATGCACCAGGGTCCAATCCTTTTTCCAATTGTGCATCTTGTTAACGACATTAGAGCCTCCAGTCCTGCTGCCTTGCACAATTTGGTTTATCCATATAGCACACTTCTTGTTCCTTCCCATCTTCCACACTTCTACATCCCTATAACCTTTCAAAGCAAGCTCCTTCAATGCCTAAACCATTGCTCTCATCTGTTTTGAAATATTATCTAGAATCAAGTACTTGAGTGGGGTACTTTGTTTACATTTCTTCCGTCCTTCTCATATTCCTCTTACTTTTCAAATTTGATGAGAATGGATAGAACACATACAAACATTCGTGTGCATAGCAAGAATGTGGTATTTCTAATTAAATCTATAACAGTCGAGAGTGCTTTTTATGGTATATAAAAATCAATACAAGAGAAATAAGAAATACATAAAACAGTTAGAGAACCCAGGTTAACTCAAACAGCCACTAGACAAATGCTATCCAACAAACAAAGGTTAAACAGATACAACAAAATGATATGCATTTTCACAGTTACTTTGAATCTATCACAGTCAAGAGTGCTTTTTTATGGTACATAAAAATCAATACAACAAGAGAAACAAGAAATACATAAAATAGTTAGAGAACCACAATAAGCATAGAACTAGTAGGTTAACTAAAACAGTCACTAGACAAATGCTATCCAACAAACAAAGGTTAAACAGATACAACAAAACGATATGCACTTTCACAGTTACTTTGAAACTTCAAGCCAAATAAACTGATGCAAAAGGTAAGACAAAAATTTAGAAATATATTAAAAAGCTTCAAACAAGGTAAGGTTTACGAGTAGCGGGAGAAAAAATTCCAAGAAGTGGTCGCCGGTTTGGCACGATAAATGCAGATACGGAATGATGACTGTAAATTATGTGTCTTTGTCGGAATCAAAGTTGTAGCAGGGACGGGATGGATTTCCAAACGACTGGGTTTCTCAATCTATTGCGCACAATGAAAATGTGGGAGATAAATGGCTTGGGTCGTATTTATATGAGACATATGTCATAAATACAATATAATTCTCAACGGTTATGGGATATTTTAATTTTGGACAAACACATGATAACGTATTAGGCCGAATTTGGGATAACTCAACCAAGTTGCGGATTACGCAAATGTGTATACCAAACGGACCCTACTTTATTATTAAACTATTATTTTGCTTATACGTTAAGTTGTAGAATAATAAAACATTAAAAGTGAGCAGTAAGACTCTGTTATGGTGCATACTCCATAGACAACCACAATTGAAATTGAAAGTATATAATTAGCTTTTATAAATGTGGAAAATGAATAATGGAAGAAAACATTCTGAAATGAATAAGTTAAATTGGAATAGAAGTTGATTGCAGGTCGAGCAAAAACATTGGAATCCTCTCCAGTTCTTTCCCTGCAGTTAATTATATTTTTCATATAACTTAATGCGCCTCTTGGATGGATACCAAATCCAGTGTTGTAAAAGCTAGCATTTTACTTCTCATGTCTTCCAGCATTCCGTTGGTGTAATCACGATAGATCATTGAAATTCACATCAATGATTCTTGGGGTGGATGATAATACAACTTCCACCCTATGCCTATGTTTGACACTACTGCCCTTCTCCGATCATTGCCAATTGTTGGATCCTCTCCCCACTCTCAGTCATGCCTCCGAAGACTGCTCAAACCATAACAGCGTCAGCGGTAATTGCGTGCTTTATGTGATCCTCCTTTATTTATTGGCTTGCCTATCTACAAATTTTTTCGACCGCTCCCACTCCCTCCTCCTTCCTGCTAACGACTTGTTGATTGTTGATGTTAAATTTTGTGGAGAGTTTCTTGTTGACATGACTAAATGTTCAAATATTTCTGATGACTTCAATTAATTCTTAATAATGAACTTCTTGCAATACCTGACATACTGATTTTTATTGTTTCTTTGTTGACTAACCAAGAATGGGTTATTAATAGAGTTCTCAAGTTTGTTGGTAGGGAGTTATTGCCTTGAAACATATTGTTTACTTCAGGACTAATGCTTGAGAGAGAATTTCACAATGATACTAATTTGCTTTTCTATCCTTAATTATTTCTCGTATGCAGAAAATTAATCAACTTCTTTATAATACATAATGGGTTGTCTCTTTTGCAAAATCTTAATATATATGATTTTGCAATTTCAAATTAAAGTTTTTATTGAATTGGATTTGCAGAAATTGCTGCCAGAGAAACACTTGCACATGTTATAGCAAAAGCTCTTTCTAGAGCTTATAAGAACCATTATGCAGTTCTTTTTGTGTGCTTAGGAGTTTCAAGAGTGAATCATCCATTAGATTAATTGAGGATAATGAATTGAATAAGGTAGTTGATGTGGTTGGATTATTCACCTACTTTGGTAATGATTTATATAATATTTTTGTGCGGAGTAATATAAAGACAAGTGGACAAAATATGGCTAGGGGCCTTGGTGGCCGAATTCCCTAAATCTGGGAAGACATTTATTTCCTCCAACTCTACAGCTTTTTGTTGATGAGTTGTTTTTGTGGGTTCATAAGAATGCCTCTTTGGCCTCACGTATTCAATTTATTTATAAGAGATAAGGAGCAACCTGCTTCATACTATTCGTGGATACATGTTGGTACAGGATTTTCCATCTGCAGATTGGTGGACAACAACTCCTTCCACTTGGCATTCTCTGGTAGTTTATTTTGCTGCGTCTTCACTTGGGGGCAAAACAAGCAGAATAGTAATTGGTGGATCAGGTTTGTTGATGGGCCAATGTAGCTGTGGCAGGATTGGGTTTTTGGCCCACGGTGGGCAGGCCCATATGGGATCAGTTTTCTTGGCCGGATCATATCTTCCCCCTTCGAATCATTCTTTCTTTGAAGATAGAACATTCCATCTTCCTCTTTCGGGATTTCTCCACGTGGTGGTAAGGTGGTGCATTTTTACTGCCAACACACAATAATTTTCTTTTTTAATCGTTGTTGCGGGGGTCTCTTCTCGCTTCATTCTACGTTCATCATGCAAGGTGTGTTTACTTTTTCTAGGTGCTCTCTCCTGCTGTCTTCATTTGGGTGAAATTCTATTTGATTTTTGCAGGAGTTTTTGCTTATTCCAAGGAGTTCGTCTCAGGTGATTTTTTTCAAGTTTCGGTGGAGGGCTCAGAGGCAGGTCTGACGGTGGCGCTAGGTTGGCCTGGTGAGATTGCGCGTGGCCCTTCCTTCATGTGGTATGATGAGGGATGGGTACATGTTGGGTCACGGGAAGTGGAATATCGTTTCTTGTGGGACTATTACAAGCAGGAGGCACAAAGTTGGATAGAAAATTTTCAGGTGAAGCTCAACCACTCTCGGGCAGAGCATTCGCTAGTCTTTCATCAGCTGGGGAGCTTCAGAAGCATATGTTTCAGCAGATAGATTTGATGGAGGACACAGTGGCTCGGTTGTAGCATATAGAGCATTTTTCTTCTTTGTTGGCTCAACAATTTCATCTATTGGAGTCTATATCTTCGGTGGTAGCTCAATAGTTGGGGAGCCTTCAGTCTCTTGCGTTGTCGTGTGGGCAATCTTCTTAGGCGGTGCACGGGGAGGCGCATGTACAACGCTTTCTGGCAGCATCCTTCCATCGAGTCGTAGAACTCTGTGCTGCCAAAGCAGCTCTGAATTGCTTGGTTGATGAATTAATCCAGGGAAGCTCACTTGGGTATGATGAATTTTCTTATTCAATTTAGGTTTTTTAGCAAGTAATATGGCACTTTTATCTCTCGAGCTTCTTTTCAATTTTAGGTGTCTGGTGATAATAGCGGATAGGAAAGATAGTTATGTCATAGTGGGGATTGCATGGGTGATTTTCCATTTTTCCTTTGTTGGAACCTTTTTGGTTATGTAGTATGATACATATATTTTGCTATTTGATTCAGCCGTATTTCTCTGCATTGTCAATCTGGAATTTTGGCTAATATTGGTATTTTGGTTGCAACTTTTTCACCAGGGGAAGCATAGGCCTTCTTAGGAAAAAAAAGCGAAGTAAACATCTTCTAGCAAAGGGCATGTAATAAAGATGGACTGGACACTAGTTATGTATTACTGATGTTGGAGCAACAGATTCCCTTCAATTCCCCTGGTAGCTGAGGAAGACTCGGGGTTTGAGCATAAAAATAATCTTGCGGGTGAAGGTGGTTTTGGAAAACTTTAACTATCATATATGTAAAAATTAAGTTAAGAATAGGTTTCTCCTGTGTTCCTATAGAAAGGATAGTTTGGGATGTGAAGAGAGTAGGAAGGAAGGGAGGAGAAAGAGAAAAAAGAAAAAAGAGGAGAGAGAAAAATAAATAAAATGAGGACATAATCGAAGGCTATTGATCAAAGGGAAAAAAATAATCCTGTTTTGTTTGGACTTGAGTCGGCTACATATTGGTTTATTGAATTTGATGGGTCATGAGTATTGTTTAAGGGTGGTGTATTTTTATATGTGGTAAGTTGCTTTGTCTTGTAGCTATAGGAGAGATTGTTCTGGGTGTCATAAGCTATCGAAATTGGCTAGACAAATGATTCTGATACTTGAGGTTTAGGCAAAATAGAATTCTATTTGGTATTTATGATAACTCATGTGGGTGGTAGAATACGAATGCGAAGATTGTGTCGAGGATGGTGATTGTTCGACAATTGGCTATCAATTGGACCAGATGCTCAGTTAACAAATTTTGAGAAGTTTTATGAAGTATAATTTTGTAGTTAAGAAAACCAATCATGTGAATCTTTTCCTTTTATTGTGGAAGCCTCTGTATTTCTGATGGTGATGGTGGTCACTGAATGGCTATTGGAAGGGTGTCTGTTTTCTTTGATTGGGCTAAGGCTAAAGGTATGTGATCACTCTGTTGGAGTCCCATTTTTTCATGAAGCCAAGGATTTTGCTCGCGAGCGTGTATACAAAGCGCGAATGTTGCTTCTCTTTTTTTTTCTTTAATCAACAATTCCGCTGAAAAGCGTAAATGTTTTTATTTTGACAATTCCGCTGAAAAGTGCAAATGTCGCTGAAAAGCATGAATGTCTTTTGGTTTTGACAATTCTGTTGAAAAGCGTGAATATCGACGATTCCGTTGAAAAGCGTGAATCTCACTTTTTAACAATGTTGCTGAAAAGCGCGAATATCGGTGAAAAGCATGAATATCATTTTTTCGATGATTCGCTGAAAAGCGCTAATGTCGTTTATTTTTTCTTGACGATTGCGCTGAGAAGCACGAATGATTTTTTTTCACATTTCCATTGTAAAACGCAAATGTCATTATTTAGCTCATCATAGCTTTCATAAACAAGAGTGTTTTTATTCTGTTAAGGGAATGAAAAAGACCCGGAGGATGCTTTTTCTTCACGAGCTTTCATAGAATTTTTTGATGTTTTCCTGATTCCACGTATGGGGAAGGAGTCGTCTGCCAAGAGTGGCCAATCGGCATGCTCCATTAGGATATTTTTGGAGTAGTTGATAGGGTCCTTCCCATGTAGGCTGTAATTTTCCTTGGCTGCTTGGGGTCATGAGTTTCTTTAATACGAGCTCAACTTCCCGAGGTTCGTCTCTGTTTAGTCTAGGATTTTTCTTCTTTCAGTACTGATTCTTGTGTTTTTTTTTAACCTTTCTTGCGCCACATTTCTTATTTCATCTAAGACCTCTAGATCTGTTATTTGATTTTTCGCATTTTTGTCAGGATTATAGGAGGTGACTCGATATGCTCCGAAGGCAATGTTGGTGATCAAAATAGCTTCAGACCCATATATTAGAGCAAATTGGGTGTTTCCTGTAGAAGTGGATACGATGGTTCTATACGACCATAAAATTCCTAGTAATTCATCCGCCCAATTTCCTTTACGGTCTTTCAGTTTCTTTCTTAGTCCAAGTTGAATTATTTTGTTGAGTGCCTCTACTTGTCCATTGGATTGTGGATGGTATGCAGATGTGAATCTCTGCTGAATTTGTAGGGTGGTGCACCAGTTAGCTATTTTTGCTCCTCGAAATTGTTGTTCGTTGTCTGTGATGAGGACACGTGGCACTGTGAATCGACATACAATATTTCACCACAGGAAACAAATTACATCTGTTTCAGTTATTTTAGCCATGGCTTCAACTTCCGTCCATTTTGTGAAGTATTCGACTATTGTAATGATGAAGCGTCTTTGTCCGGTGGCTGGTGGGAGAGGTTCGATAATATCTATTCCCCGGGTGTCGAAAAAGCATGTTGTTGATATCCCGGTCATGGGTGTGACTGGACAAGGTATTCAGTCTCCATGTCTCTAACATTCTTCACATTGTCGGACATAGTTTGATGTGTCTTGGAGAATAGAGGGCTACTAGAAACCATGGAGATGCATTTTTTTTTTACGAGAGATAGTCCTCTGATGTGGCTGGTTCCCTCGCCGTCGTGCATTTCTTACAACAAGAGTTGGGTCTGTGGATGCATACATCGGAGGAAAGGTCCTTGAAAACTTTGCTTGTATAGCTCTCCATCTATGAGGGTGAATCGTGAGGCCCAGGTTTGGACCTGTTGGGCTTCCGTGTTGTTTGGGGGTAGGATTCCTTCTTTCGAAAATTTGATCAGTGGAGTTATCCAATTGGTCCTGTCGGAGGTCATTAAAATTTCTTTTACGGGCAAAGCTATTGGTTCAACCACGGGCTTTCTTTGTACCAGGATTTGTCCATCTTGGATTTCTAGGTGTGATGCTAGACGAGATAGAGTATCAGCATTGGTATTTTTCGTGCGAGGTATTTGGAGTAACTTGAAACTTAGAAAAGTCTAAGTCAATCTTCGGAGCTTCTCCAGATATTGGTTTAATATTTCCTCGCGGGTTTCAAATTGTTTAAAATATTGTTCATAGATCAACATAGAATCAGTGTGAGCTATGAGATTCTTGATTCCTTGTTGTATCACGATCTCAAGGCCTAGTATGAGAGACTCGTACTCGACAGTGTTATTTGTGACAGGAAAATCCAGGAGGACTGCTATCTTTATGGTCTCACCATTCATTTCATGTAACGCGACACCTGCACCTCCATGTCGGGAGGTGGATGATCCATCGACATGAAGTGTCCACAATGTTTCACTTGTAGGGGCTCATGTAACTTCTTCTGGTATCCTTGTCCCAACAGGTGCACCGGTGCTTGATCTACCTATTTTTGTGTAGCAAAGGCCTGGGAAAATTGAGATACTAATTCTTCAAAGTTCTAAATGGACTCTTCTGGGAGAGCGAGGAACCAATTTTGTGCAGTTCCGGTTAAGGTTAGTATATAAGCTCGGCATGCAGCAACCTCCGATATGGATGTCATTTCCATATAGAGGGTAAATGAATTTTAAGTGTGTCTGAGGATCTGTATCTCTGGAATATATTTAGGCAATCTGTCTAATGCCACTGTAGGTAAAGTTATGATTTCCTGTTGGATTTATTTTTGCAAAAGGTCTTGCTTACTTTGTTGGGCATCTGAGGTGCTAGATCCGCATGCAGTAGAGGTGGGTGCCCACAAGCGTGGAAGTACGGAATCATTTCCCTCATCTGATTTTGAAATTCAATCCTGAGACCAGAAGCTAAATCGGTTAAATCTTTGTCCGTAATTTTTAGCTGACCTGAGGTGCCGGAAGCTGAGACTGTGGTGCAGTCCTTTGTTGGCATCTCCTCGGGTACTTTGAGTTGTGCGATCTGTGGGGCTTGATTATTGTGGATATTTTGTGCCATGGTTACATTGACTTTTTGAACGTTTCCCATAGATGGCACCAAAAATGGTGTGGTCAGATTATTCACCTACTTTGGTAATGATTGATATAATATTTTCGTGGAAGTAATTTAAAGACAAGTGGACAAAATATGGCTAGGGGCCTTGGGGGGGAAATTCACGAAATCTGGGAAGGCATTTATTTCCTCTAACTCTACACCTTTTTGTTGATGAGTTGTTTTGTGGGTTCATTAAAATGCCACTTATGTCTCACGTATTCAGTTTATTTACAGGAGATTGGGAGCAGCCTACTTAATACTATTGGTGGATACATGTTGGTACAGGATATTCCATCTGCAGATTGGTGGACAATGACTCCTTCCACTTGGCATTCTCTGGTATTTTATCTTGCTGCGACTTCACTTGGGGGAAAAATAGGCAGAATAGTAATTGGTGGATCAGGCCTATTGATGGGCCAATGTAGCTGGGGCAGGATTGGGTTTTCGGCCCACGGTGGGCAGGCCCATATGAGATCAGTTTTCTTGGCCGGATCAGTAGTGTCTGTTCTATTTTGTGTCCATTGCAAATGGAGATGAAAGAGCCATAATTGACAATTCTTTTAGTTTTATGTCAACGATGGACTAAATAAAAAAGACTCTATTAAATTTTAATACTTCAATTAATGCAGTTGTTGATATCTATACATCAAATGACGTAATGTATCTTGGATCACATTGGAAACAATCTCTTTGTATAATTACAAAGATAAGGCTACGTACATCTGACCCTCCAGATCCAACTTTGTTGAAAATATACCGGGTAGATTGAGTGTCTGTTCCATTTTCTTATGGTAAATGTATGTCCTTCCATTGTCTAATAGAATAGCCAAAGTAAAACGTATTTATTTCATATTTGGTTCTCGTGTTCCTCAAAATTTCTTGACACAAAGGTGGTCAATATGGTGTTTTAATTCCAATCAACTTTAAAGCATTTTAAATTTGGTTAGCCAGATCTTATTAGAAGTAGCAAGTACTCTATTAGCAAAAATTGCAAAACAATAAGCTGTTTTCATACATTGCTTAAACATCTATATGCTTCTGAACTTTTCTCAATCTTTATAATTTATTATTGATCGTATGCTATAGTATTGCAGAGACATGTTCCCAAGCCATACAAAGATATTTGTTGAGAATGATGCTGTGGCAGCTCTTGCTAGCGGGACAATGGAAAAGCTTCATGGATGTGTTTTGATTGCTGGTACTGGTTGCACTGCATATGGATTTACTTACGACCTCTCTTAGGTGACTGGAGAAGGTAGCCTAAAGTTAGTTTGGGTTAAATAATACATTTTTTGCAAATGAGCTTATTTTATTGCTTAAGCCAATATTCTTGTCATATTTGTTTTCAGTTTTTGCATGAGATGGAAGAGGATTTGTTTGGTTGTCTTACAATTTCTTTGTTTGATAATCTCTTGCTACTTGAAGTGGTTATGGGATTGCATCTGAGACACAGACAACAGTTATCAAGTTTCACGATGGTCGTGGTCCAAAGACAATGATTACAAGTTTTATTCTTGAATCACATTATCTTTCCTCACCTGATGAGATTATAGGATATCCCTCTTTACAATTTTACCTCTTATACATTCATCCAGAACTGCTAATGAAGAATTAGTTCAAATGCACTTGTTTTCATTGTTTAGATTTAGGTGGAATTCATCGAGCTCTCCAAGCTTTTCATATCGATGGGTGAGCTCTATTGTACAGGTTGCTGAGTTTCTTGTGCGGTAGAGGTTAAAATCTAACCCATAAATGATACAATTCTTGCCATATAATGAATATAGTTCTCTTTTAATTACCTGCAATTACTCAACAATAATGCATCCATTAGTTTATGCTAGTTCAGAAATTATTAAAAGTTGACTTTTATGTTAGAGTTTTTGCTTGATGCAGATGGATCCTCAGAATAGAATGTATTTGTTCGTTTGTTTTGGGATAAGCAAAATTTTATTAAACTGCACAATTCGTGCCCAAAAAATATTTACAAATGTAGTTAGCCTTGTTTTTCATCTCAAGGTTTCCCCTAAATCTTAGAATTTTTTAGAACCAATACTGGATACAATATCTTGGCTCTCTGATCCAGTCTAGAATGTATTTGTAGTTTTTTACTCGTCAACTATCAGTAATATTTTAATGTGGATGTTGCACTTCTTAAACTGCATACTTCAGTATCTTTTCATTTCTTGCTTATTGGAATTTTGGTGTACCTATGCAGATTCATCTTGGGCCAGAATTGCAGCCCTAGTTCCTCTAGTGGTCTCTTGTGCAGAAGCTGGAGATCAAGTTGCAGATGAAATCCTAGGCAATGCAGTCCAAGAACTGACTGAAAGTCTGCAAGCTGTTGTTACGCGGCTACTTACAATATTTTGTTGCACCAATCTAGAAATATCTCTAGATCAGCTAATTGGAAATTACTTTGAAATTGGTGTTCAAAGATATCGCCTTTCGACAAGTCTACCCAACCATGAAATGAAACATGTCTCGGTAAAAGCCTTAAACTTGGGTGCACATTTTTTCATAGATGACGATTTAGTGTTTGTTTTGTATTATTATTATTTTATATTATTTTTTTAATTTAATTATTTCTTAAAATTTCACTTATACTTCTTCTTTTTTCAGTCAAAACTCTTTTTATAGAAATAGATATGATACTATTTTTTTTTACTTTTATCTTAAATAGCAATGTTGTAAATAAATTAAAGTTCTCTTAACAAATTTAACTACAAATATTATTTAATCATCTTACAAAATTTCATTAATTCAATAATTTTTTCAAATTTTTTTGTAGTTTTACCAAACATTCAAATACTATAAAATTGAAAAAAAAATTAAAAATATCAAAAAAGAAAACAAAATGAGAAAACAACCATGAATACAAACCATTAAAAAACTCTACTTCTTGCAGTTGGAAACGATACATTCCCTGATGTCATGGTGGGTGACATCCTCGAAGCTAACAAGAAATGGGACATAGGAAATACAAGTTACTGACTCGATTTTGAAGCTTTACCCGGGTGCTTATCCCATAAGGCCGAAGGTTAAGCATTATTACTTCTTGAAGAAATTGTGGATTTATTAACTGCATTTTAGTGATTGGAAAATCCCCCCGTTTTTTTTTTTTTATGATCTTTGCTCGTGAGCTACGGATCATGGTTCTCTTGTCTTACCAAGTTTTTCTGGATGTTCATAGATAAGAAAAGTCCAATATGCCTAACATTGTCTCTGATTCCACAGTTGGAGCCTGCCATTGGAGCTGCTTTGTTCGCCTGGAATACCATGCTGAAAGAGACAGGTGTAAATGGCAAAGACAACATGGCATGTTAATACATGATATTTCCGTGTTCCACACCCTTACATAGTGATTGTCCTTGAAAATTGGGTATACCCATACCCATCTGCAGATTATTCTGATATGTTAACTCGTGGAACCACAAAGTTTTAGCTATTTGCTGAATTTCTGGACTATCATCATACTGTACTGCTCAATATCGTGTCTGTAGTATATGTTGGGGTAGTATATGTGTTGGGGTAGTAGTATGTGTTGGACCAGATGGCCCTCGTGCATAGCTCCCCCCGTCAGAAAATAGCATAGATGTAAACCTGTGCTATAGATAATCGTAACCTCTTCTGAATTGATGCAAATAATATGTGCCAAAACATTGTGATTGCGTCCTTCCGACTACAATGCAAACTATGTGTGGTTGGTTGATAGCAGATGAATACATCCTAACTTCTGAGGAGAGATAGAGATACTATTGCTTAACCGTGAACTGGACATGTTGATTATCAGAGCAAAGGAATCCTAAACTAGCCAACCACCCTCCGGAAATTACCCCATTTCCGTCATGTTTTTGGCATCTTACTGTCGGAGTCCTTTCCTGCCACTATCCGCACACGCCTGAATGCCTCTGTTACCTTCCCTAGCCGGTGAACGCAGGTATCGAATTTCTCCCCGCCACCATCCGCGCGACTGGGCAGCCCCGCAGCCCGCTGTACATGGCCCTACGGCTCTGTTGGCGGAAAATAGCCGTTGCAGAGGAAATGAAAGACTTGTTGCCGAGAGAAAGAAAGAGAGAACAAGGAAAAAAAAAGAAAAGAAAAGGGAAAAAAGGGGGAAAACAAGAAAAACAGTGGAAAGATAACAGAGAGGCAAAGAGAAAAAAATAAAAATAAAAAATAAAAAATAAAACATGGAAAACATTCACCGATTTTCGAAATTCTAATGAATTGTGTGGTGTTATTTTTTTGGATTTGATGAATGTTTCTGTGTTGATTGTTGAGCATTGTTGGGGTGGAGTAATGATAGTGATGTTTGTTTAAACTTGGAGAATCCAATTAGCCTTGTTAATTATGAGATAGATAGTTGATGGTTGAAGTTGTAGTGTTGAATATTAATTTGTTGGATTGTTGAATTGTGGAGTCTTGTGTGAGAGATGAAAGGAAATGATGAGAATATGATAGGTAGGGGATTGAAGATTTTGAGTAGCTTAATTTCGAGGTTCTAAAGGTCTTAATCGAGCTCATACATGGAGTGAATGCCCCGAATAAGATCACTACCTCCACTGTTGTATGAAGGAAGACTCGTAGGTGGTTATACTGTAGAGAGATAGGTCACTTGATGCAGATTTGTCCTAAGCTACCCAAGGAGGGAGATTCGGGTGGAAGGAGACAATCTGGAGGTAGGCGCCGTGGCTGTAAAGGTATAGGAGATGGTGGACAAGGAGGCTACGGGACCAATATGGTGGTAGACGAGGAAGAGGGAAAATTTGTGCTGAGGTTAGTCCTCTTGAAGAAGGATTGAGCATACTTAGAGGCGATCCAAAGGGAGCTGAAGGAAGCAGGGGCATCGGAAGATGGTACTCTGGCCTTTGCATCTTTTCCCCTACTAGAACACTAGAGTGAATCATTGACTCTAGTGCATATGGACATGTGACGAGTAATGCTAGGGAGTTCTCCTCCTATTCTCTCCTAGCAGTTCCATTGAGTGTTAAAATAGTTGATGATACAAATTGGCCTGTGATCGCTAAGGGTACAATTCAATGTACTAACATTTTGACTTTGTCTAAAGTTTGGCATACTCCTATAAATCTCTGTCTTTAAGTGTCATTATCCAACAACTAAACTGCATTTTTTTTACATTCCAAAGGTGATCTTTTGGGAGAAGACGATGGGCATGATTCTTGGGATTAGGGCATGACATAATGGCTTGTGGTACATGGATTGAAAGAGAATGGACTCAGCCCTTTCATCCTTATCTGAGAAATTCAGAAGAGTTGGGAGGAGTGTTGAGAACATGGTATTGCTTCACCATAGGTGGTTGGGTCACCCTTCATTCTCAACTTTGAGTCGATTATATCCCTGCATGTTTGCAAAGATTGATAAAGACAGACTTTCTTGTGATGCTTGTGAGTTGAGTAAGTACATAAGGAGCTTGTATGTCAGTTCTAGTAGCAGAAGCTCTCGTGCCTTGGAGTTAGTTTATTATGATGTATGAGGCTCTTATCTTACACCAACTTTCAAAAAGTTTCGATACTTTGTATCCTTCATTGATTGTTACTCTCGGGTCACCTAACTCTACCTTATGAAGACTAAGAATGATGTGCTTGCATGTTTTAAAGATTGACACAAAGGGGTTCAGACTCAGTATGAAGTAGTGATGAAGTTTTTATGGTTTGGTAATGGGACAAAGTACACTAACAACACATTTGTAGTGTATTTATCATCACATGGGATTCGATATCAAACCCCTTACCCATACACACTATAGCAGAATCTAGCAGTAGAAAGAAAGAATCACCATCTCCTGAAGGTTGCTAGGAGTATGATGCTTTTGATGAATGTCCCCAAGTACCTATTGGGACAAGCAATTTTGACGGCCACTTTTCTGATTAATAGGATGCCTTCACGAATCCTGGAGTGAAGATCCCCATTTTAGGTATGTATTGATGTAAAGGAAGAGATTCTTCATTTGAGGACCTTCGGCTGTTTGTGCTTTGTGTAGGACAACAGACTGGGGCCATGAAATTGGATCTGAGAGTCATCAAAAGTATATTTTTTGGATACGGAGCCACTTAGAAGAGGTATGTTTGTTAGAGCCCAGCTGAGAAAAAAATATTTGAGAGTATAGATGTTATATTTTGAGAGCATAAGCCATACTTCTCCCATGGGCTATCCTCATTATTGACGACTCGCCAGATATTGGAGGTATAAGGCGAGAGGGGAAGAGTAGCAGTGATGGCTGTGAGCCACATATAGTGAGAGTTGGGGACATTCCTTGTCCTTGTTAAGTTATTGAGCAACAAACTGTGAAGCCAGTTGTGGAAATAAGGTAGTTGGATGCAAGTGAGTATGAAACAGAATTAGGAAGGCCAGTTCGAGTGCTACAAGGCACGGATGGTGGCAAAGGGGTATAGTCAGGTCTATTACATTGATTATGATGAGACCTTTGCACTAGTGGCAAAGATGAGTACAGTTAAGACTATGGTCTCTATGATAGGAAATAAAGGGTGAAAGTTACACCATTTTGACATGAAAATTACATTTCTTCATGGTGACTAGTTGGAAGAAGGATGCATGGAGATTCCACTGGACTTTGGCACTAGTCAGATGATTGGTAAGGTTTGCATGCTCAAAAAATTGTTGTATAGATTAGAGCAATCTTCTCGGGCTTAGTTTAATAGGTTTAGAAAGGTTATGTTGGCATGGGTTATCAACTGATCAATGCCGATCATATTGTATTATTCGGACGAGATAGAGGTTATATCATGATACTTGCAGTGTATGTGGATGATATGATCATCACTGATGATGATGAGAATGAAATTGTGAATCTGAAGATGAGAACGGGAAATGAGTTTGAGGTGAAGGACTTTATGCAACTGAAATACTTATTTGGGATTGAAGTGGCTCACGGGCAAGAGGGGATTATTTTGTCTCAAATGAAGTATGTTCTAGATTTATTTGAGGATACGAGTATGCTTGGTCGCAAGCCTGCTAACGTGCCAATTGATCAATCTCAAAGTTGAGTATAGAGGCTGGTGAGCTAGTTGACAGGGATATATACTAGAGAGTAGTGGATCGGTTGATATATCTGAGTCATACCCAACCAGATATATCCTTTACTGTGAATGTAGTGAGCAGATACATGCATGATCCTTGGAAGGGTCACCCAAATGCAGTGTACCAGATTTTGAGGTACCTGAAGAGTGCACTGAAAAAAAGGTTAATCTTTCGAAAGAATGAACATTTGAACATTGAGGGCTACTGAGATTCAGATTTGGCTAGATGTGTTGATGATAGGAAGCCCACGTCTGAATACTGCATGCTCGTAGGAGACAACTTGGTTTCCTGAAAGAGTAAAAAACAACCAGTGGTCGTTCATTCCACAGATGAAGTAGAGTACAAAGACATTGTCTTGAGTGTTGCAGAGATGATCTGGTTGAGATCCAAGCTTGCGGAGCTTAAGATGAACTAGGGAGTCCAAATGAAAATGTGGTGCGACAGCAAGCCAGCGATTAGTATTGTCAACAACCCCGTGCATCATGATAGAACCCAACATGTGGAGATTGACAAATTCTTCATCAAGGAAAAGTTGAACAATGGATTGTTTGAACTGAGACATATAGCCACCAAAGAACAAGTTGCAGATGGTCTCACCAAGGGCCTAAGTTCACTAGACTGGGAGAGACTATGTAGCAAGATGAGCTTGATTGATATCTTCCGCCTATCTTGAGGGGGAGTGTTGATATTTAATGTTAGTTTGAGAACTTAACTGCAATTGTGTGAAGTTGTACCTATATAAGCCTTAGGTTATTATGAAAAAAGAGAGAGTTTTTTTTGTTAAGAACTAATTAATAAATTGTGTAAATAAAGTAAGGAACTTGATACGTGCAAATGAATTATAAAGAACAAAGGCAAGTTTCTTCTTAATTTCTTTCTTGTCAGCCTTCGTTTTTCTTCTTTTATTTTCTTCTCATCTTGTATACTTATTTATTCACGATGAATTGCCAACAATCACATTTCTTCAATTGATGCTAATACTATTCATCACTATTAAACACTATTTGACATAAATTGTTATGTATGTCGTCGCCAAAATCATTGGTCCTCAATAATTCATAACACTCCTCCTTAAATGTCCATCATATCATGCCTCGTTAAAACCTTACTAGGAAAAACCCTGTGGAAAAAAATCATAGTGAAGGAAAAAGAGTACATGATTTTATGATCCCCTGTTGGATATATCTTTGAGTTTTCTCATGTCGATCCATTTGACCAGCTTTTCATAAATTGCAGTAGGTAGTGCTTTTGTAAACAAATCTGTCATATTGTCACTTAATCAAATTTGCTGAATATTTATATCACCCTTTTCTTGAAGGTCATGTATAACGAAAAATTTAGGTGATATATGCTTCGTTCTATCCCCTTTGATGAAACCTTGTTTCAATTGAGCAATGCAAGCTGCATTATCTTTATAAAGAATAGTTGGAATGTCCTTCTTGGTCTCCAAGCCACACATTCCACGAATATGTTAGGTTATAGTTCTTAAACAAATGCATTTACGACTTGCTTCATGAATTCCAAGGATTTCTGCATGGTTGGAGGAAGTTGCAACTAATATTTGTTTAATAAAACGCCAAGAAATAGTTGTAGCTCCACAAGTAAACAGATAGCTTGTTTGAAATCTAGCTTTATGTGGATTTGATAAGTATCCAACATCAGCATAACTAATTAATTGCGGGTTAGAAACATTGGGATAGTATAAACCCATATCCATTGTTCCTCAAAGATACCAAAAAATGTATTCGATTCCATTCTAGTGTCTTCTGGGTCCAGAAGAACTATATCTTGTTAATAAATTTACTGCAAATGATATATCAGATCATGTATTATTAACAAGATACATTAGTGCTCCAATCGCACTAAAATTGATACTACAGGATCAAGATGTTCTTTCCTATCTTCACGAGGGCGGAATGGATCCTTTTTCACATCAAGTGTTCGCACCACCATTGGTGTACTCAATGGATGTGTTTCATTCATATAAAATCTTTTAAGCACTTTCTTCAAATAATTAGATTGATGCACAAAAATTTCATCTGTTAAGCACTCAATCTGAAGACCTAAACACAATTCTTTCTTCAGACAAGTTACTGTTTTTGATAACTCTTCAGGAGTTCCAATAATATTTAAATAATCTATATAAACAGCACTGATGACAAGTTCTGATCCAAATATCTTTATAAAAAATACATGGACATATTGGATCATTTTTATAGTCTGCTTTTAATAAGTATATGTTCAAACAATTGAACCACATATGTCCGAATTATTTCAACCCATATGGGATTTATTAAATTTAATCGAATAAATCTCTCAAAAATTTGAACTTTGTGCTTCAGGCACTTTAAACCCTTCAAGGATTTTCTTATAGATATCATTTTCTAATGAACTATATAAATAGGCTATCACTACATCCATCAGTCGCATTTCAAGATTTTCATGAATTATCAGACTTATCAAATAATGAAATGTGATTGCATCCATCACAGAAGAATAAGTCTCTTCATAATCAATGTTTGATCTTTGGTTAAAAACCTTGTGTGACAAGCCGTACTTTATATCTCACGAATTTATTTTTATCATTTCTTTTTCGCACAAATACCCATTTATATCCGACTGGTTTTATACCTTTTGGTATAGGAACTACTGGTTCAAAAACTTTATGTTTCTCTGAAAAACTGAACTCTGAACAATTGCTTCTTTCCATTTTGGCCAATCATATCTGCGCCTATATCCTCCATATATGTAGGTTCAATATCCTCATTTTCTTTCATTATATCGCATGCGATATTATGAACAAAAATATCATCAACGTTTGTTTCGTCTCGATTCCATCTTTTTTTCATTACGACATAATTTATGGAGATCTCCTCATTTTTAGGTACCTGAATTTCTTCATTAATGTCGTTTGCCTCTTCTGGACTATTACGGGTCTCTGCTGAAGATTTTATTTTCTCTTCTGGAATATTAAGGATCTCTGTTGGAGATTTTATTTCCTCTTCTGCACCATTCTTTATCTTTACTCCTTTTCTTTTTCAAGAATTTTTATCTTTGGAATCGATTGGTCTTTCACACTTCATGCGTGATTTAGACTCATTTGCTGTAGAAATTCGTCCTTCTGGGACAGTAAGTTTAATTGGGGCATTTGCAGATGGTATATGAGACTTAGTTACCGTCTTAAGATTAGTAAGCATATTTGGCAATTGATTTGCGAAATTTTGCAAATGAATAATTTTGTGAACTTCAAGTTCATATTTGCAAAAATGAGGATCAAAATGTGATGTTGAAGATTCATGCTAGAATATATTCTTTTCCATCAATTTATTTTCTTCCCCCAATATTGAAAAAATTGATTCATCAAAATGACAATCAGCAAATCTTGCTGTAAATGAATCTCCAGTTAATGGTTATAGATATTTAATTATCGAGGGAGATTCATATCAAACATATATTCTCATCCTCATTCGAGGACCCACCTTTGTGCGTTGTGGAGATGCAATTGGTACAAATACCGTACATCCAAATATTCTTAGAGTGGAAATGTTTGATTCTTGACCATAAACCATTTGCATCGAGAAGAAAGTATTATAACTTGTTGGTACAAATACCGCACATCTAAATACAAATAAGTGTTGTCGCATGCAAAATTGCATATCCCCAAGCATATACGAGGAGTCTATAATGCATAAGCATTGGCCTTGCAATCAATTGGAGGCGTTTAATAAATTATTCAACCAAACCATTTTGTGTATGAACATATGCAACAGGATGTTCAATGGTTATCCCAATTGACATACAATAGTCATTAAAG
>JAOWBN010012252.1:0-10937 GCA_028565015.1 Pinguicula moranensis
TGGAGAAGTTAGCTTCTTCGCCTTTTTCATAGGAGGACCCATTGATATACTTTCTTGTGATCTTATAAGGTTTGCCTGCTCCTCATTCTCAATCTCAGCCGCATCACCAAACTCAAGATCTACCTCCTCATTCTCTTCATCAACGGTATGACTGTCTCTATTGCTTGTTTGACGGGATGTCATCTGTAAAATACATAAGAATTCAGAATTGACATCATAACAATTAAAAATAAAATTCAGAATCAAGAAACAGAGGATACTTATATGTGATTTTTAATAGTGGCAATAGAATTGACATCATAAGAATTAAAAATAAAATTCAGAATCAAGAAACAGAGAAAGCAGTAAATGAAAGCAGTAATACAGTGAACTATAAAATTCAGAATCAAAAATAAAATTCAGAATCACATATAAGTAATACAGTGAACTATAATATTGAGCAAAAGAATAAGCTCCAGTTGCTTTACTGTATTACTGCACACTTATTAGCAAAAATTTATTAGCAAAAACAACTTTAAAGGCCTCTTTGTATACTAGCACTTGCAAAAAACAACTAGCTATTCTCCCCTGAATTCCATCTACTAGCACTTGCAAATCTTTGAAGACAACTAGCTCTAATACAGTAAAACAAACGGGTTAAAACATGCAACTAGTTTTTAAAAGATTTAATCACAAACTCAAACTACTTTACTGCACACTTATTAGCAAACAACTATTCTCCCCTGAATTCCATCTACTAGCACTTGCAAATCTTTGAAGACAACTAGCTCGCAACTAGCACTTGCAAATCGCAGTAAAATGGAAAGCACAAAACAGAAATACAAGATAGAAAACTGAAAACATTACCAAATCTTTGAAGACAAGACGAGGAACACAACAAGGAAGAATCTCGAAGCAAAACAACCCATGTGAGGATAAATCCCCCCTCTGTTCGTCCTCTGTGGGCTGCGGCTGTATGGTTCGGATTCGGAATCGACGGCACGGGCTAGGTTAGAGTTTGATTGTGAGAAATTGTGAATGTGAATCGACGGCGCGGCGCGGGCGCTTGAAGTGAAGATAGGTCCAAACTTGAAACTCCAACGGGCAAAAAGTCATGTTTTGTCTTTTGAATTTGATTTTGTTAAGTGAAGATAGTTCCTTGGAAGAACATCTCGCAGGTTTGTGCCAATTGGTCTCAGTTGTGGCTTGTGGGCATGTAAAAGGAAGGGTTAATGAGGCACTGGGTTGAGAAATTGAAAGAAATGAAGAAAAAGTATTATAAAACAAAACAAATTTGATGTCGTCAACAAGTGAGAATCCGAAGGACCGAAGTCGTGTTTTTTTATTTTTCAATTTCATTATTTTTTTTTGTTTTAACATTTTTTTATTTTTGAATGATTTTAGAAAACGTGCGGCACGTTTGTAACGCGGGTTGCACCGTATCCGAAACGGTTTACATCCGCACGCACCGTTTCGTAAACGTGCGGACATTACACGCACATATTTTGCAGGAAAAAAAATGGCACGCACGCACGCACGTTTTCATTCGTGCGATTTAGGCACGTTTATACGTTTTTTCCGTGCGTGCCGTGCCTAACACGTTTGCACGCACACGTTTGCCTATCTCTATGCTCTACAAAGTATACATACCTATTGTCTATACAATTTTTGTCAAGATAAGCCCAATTGTTCGAGATATGATATAGCGCATGGCACCGTTGCACGAAATCGCACTACTGCGATTCAATAATTATATTCGGTGATGATTTCTTCAGAAATGATATAGCGCACTAAAAATAATGCACTAATAGCGCACTAATGAGCAGAAAATACTCAAATATTCTTGTGTTGAATACTGACATAAAATCCAAAATGAGGATATTTTGGTATTTTCACCCATTAGTGCGCTATTAGTGCGTTGTATCATTTATGTGATTTCTTTGCTAGCATCCTGGTATAATGGTCAAAATCGCTCGTGCGCACAGTGCCGGGGCTTATATCATTTTCGCAGTTCATATCAGAAACCTAGCCCACAAACTTCTCCAAGAGACGAGCTCCGCCTCCACTCTAGTTCCGCAGTTGCAGCTCAAGCATTTTTGCGCAAGTGAAGAAGATGGGTATTTTGGCATGTGTAGGAGTGCTATCGCCATTTCCCTTTTACTATTATCTATGGAATAACCCACAGGGATGGGTTAGTCTGTGCGGAAGGGGCCGTGACCCCTGCAAAACCATGGCTCTAGTGTCCCATTTTCTCAAAGCAGTCCAAATCATTTCGCTCTTTTCTGTTTCCACATTTTCTTGGCCGCCGCCTCTCTACTTTTGGCCCCTCTTCTTGGCTGGGCAGTTCCTCAACTTCAGGTTCAAAAGCTAATTTGCCTTGCTCTCCCTTGTTTGCCTGTCTGTGATGGAATTAAACGATCATTGATCAGTTATCTGAAATTTGTTCTGGTTTTGGATATTGGGTGCCCTAGGGGAATTAAATTTTTTGGATGTAGACTACTCTTTTTTTCTGGTGTTGTCTATGAGTTTGAGTTGATTCTGTGTAATTTCTTGTGTAATCATAATAAAGACTTTGATACCCTTCCACAGTTAATTGAAAATCATCATAGACTTGATGGCCATCGGTCCATATTGGAAATCAAGAAGAAAGTGGTTAGTTTCTTTGGCATAGCTGTGGCATTGAGAGTAACAAATGCAGCAAGTAGAAAGGATTAACCATTGGTTGGATGTAAAGTGAGAACTAAATGAACCTTGATTACCATTTTTAAGATGCCAATAATCCGCGTTGCATCTACTTCTGTTGGACATGATTCTTACTTAGCTTCCTTTTTCCAATTACAACAACAAATTCTTGGAATTCATGAATAACTAGGTGTTACGTTTCTCACCAAATTCTACTGTTTCTGCTTGACAAGAATAGGTCATGCTTGTCTCCTTAGTTACTATAGTCCATAACCATCCATCTTGACAACTATTGCTAGACTTTGACGATGGACCTTGTGAGTGAGATGCCTTTCGTCTCATCGAATAAACAGACTTACTATCTTTGAGATCTTATCTGAAGTCATGAATGGAAGCAGTACGTACTATCCCAGCGGACAGCCTGATTACTTTTACTGTCATTTGTATGCTCATGGGTATTCACCTCGTACTTGTTTAAATATTAGACTGAATCTAATGGCCTCGGTGCTATTGTATCAACATATGCATCAATTTATCCATAATGTCAGTGAGAAATATGACCTGACAAATGGTTATGCAGGGTGTTTCAGCTTCTTGGAGAATCAGGAACTTACTATGGCGTTCGGTTTGGGAAGGTGATCCCATGGGTGACGGCTTTCCCCTTCGGTGTGGTCAAAGATCCTCAGTACGTTGGAGCCATCATCAGCCTTGTTGCTTGTCTTCATTGGGCTCCATTCTTGTACATCTTC
Organism: Pinguicula moranensis; assembly: GCA_028565015.1. Taxonomy (NCBI): domain Eukaryota; kingdom Viridiplantae; phylum Streptophyta; class Magnoliopsida; order Lamiales; family Lentibulariaceae; genus Pinguicula; species Pinguicula moranensis. Next base: position 3,411 of record JAOWBN010012252.1, read on the forward strand.
CTCTGGGCTCTCGGCTATGCATTGATGATCAAAGTTGAATCTAAAGAAGATCCATCAACTCGAGCAAATCCCCTATCATGACATGACTCTCACCAGCAGATACTTCAATTCTCAGGGGGGTTATTTGATCTCCAATCGTTCCTCAGAAACGATGCAAAAGCTTTTGTAATTTATGTGGAACCTTTACATAGATCAATCTGCTTATGCACGAAGTTGGTTCTGTTGGGATTAAGAATCTTTAGTGGCAGAGCAACGTCAATGGCAACTAGGGCTGTGCTTATTCGATCGGCAATACCGAACTGAACTGAAATTTTTCGGTATTCAAAAAATTGAAATGAAACTGAAATACCGAAAAAAATTGGTATTTCGATATTTAGTTCGGTATTCGGTATGCCGGATATTGAATTATTATTATTTTTTATTATTATTTTTATTATTATTTTTATTATTTTTATTTATTTATTTTGTTTTTTAAAATTTGGCCTATTTTATCAAATACCGTAGCGATTGAGAGTTGGTATAAAATTTTCATGCTGATATCGAATCGAAATATTGAATAATTGATCTTAATTGATTATTTGGTACGGTAATCGAATAATGATTGGTATTTATTTTTTACCATCCCTTTTTTTTTTATAAGTATTTTTTTTTTACCATGCCGATATGCAACATATTTTTTACCATCCCTAATGTCAACGCTTTGGTCGGTTAGCTATTAGTTTGTTAAATGTGTTTTTAGCCCATGGACATCATTTTCTGATAACTCAGTGTAGCAATATGCAAGAAGCCAGTTAAAGTAAAAGCATAAGCACCCAACGAGCATCTGTTAAAGAGAGAAAAGCAAGCAGCTTAAATGAAAACATTGAAAGTAGACTTTTTCCTTGTCTTGCATTGCAGCGAGACTTGAAGTCATTAAATTACACATTTACTCAACCTACAAGAGACATTAAGGGCATATTTTGTACCCATAGTGATTTTTTTATTTTACTTCTCATTTTGATTCTACGTCTCCTTTTAATTTTGTATTTTTTGAGTATTTGGTAAAATTATAAAAAAATTGAAAAAGTTATTGAAATAGTATTTGCAATCAAATTTTGTAAGTTGATTAAATAGTGTTTGTAGTTAAATTTGGTGAACTTTAATTTATTTATGAAATTGCCATTGAAAGTAGAAGTAGAAAAAAAATAGCCTCATACTTACTTCTAAAAAAGGAGTTTTGACTGGAAAGAAAAAGAGAAGTAGAAGTGGAGTTTTAAAATACTGCTTTTGAAATAATCTGTAAAAAAAAAAGAATGAAAAAAATAATTTAAAAAAAAAATGGTACAAAACAGAGATATATCAAATTATTAGAATCATAACATTAAAAACTATTTTTTATGAATTTTGATTGAAAATATCAATATCAACTGTGATGTATATTTACATGGAGAAAGAAGAAGAAACGGGAAAACGATAAGGAAACAAAACCGAAGAAAAAAAACATTAAGAACTAAAAAGAATATTGATTAAAAAAAATTACAAGATTTCAGATTGATTGTTCATTGTCTAAGTCATTCAACCTTATTTCAATTGAGATAACAATCGAATCAGCAACGTTTAAGTTGAAATATAGATTAAAAATATCATTTAAGAAAAAAAATATTTTGTATTGGGAATGATATAAAAAATATATATATGATAAATTTAATATACACCTACAAAAATATGCATCAATTTCCCTTGTTTTACACTTGGTACAATTTTACAATCTAATATTTAAGAGAAATGTAAAATTGAATTATCAAAAGAAAATAGATTAATAGAAATTGAATAATTAGATATTTAGCTTTTTTTTTTAAAAAAATCCTTTTATTATTAATTTTAAACAGATACCCATTTGGATACCCGAACCCTACATCTTAAACCCATACTCGAATCCAAAAATTTTAATCTAATATTAAAAATCGAGTACCCGAATCCCGATCAACTAGAACCATTTGGGTTTCCATCCCCACCAGTTCCAATTCTGGTTTTTGTTCGAGCATTAGTTTGTCCATCCCTACGTGCTGCCAAAACAGTGATTCAGAAAACAAACTGCAATTTTGAAAGTCTCCAAATTTACACGGAAAAAAGTCCACTCTTCTATATCTGAAGAAAAATGAAACCGCAAATTGCAAAAACAATGGAGGATCATCATATATATCCAAAAAAATTGTACATCTCGTGTTGCAAAATCTCATATCAGGATATAACTAGTAATCAGGATCGATGCTGCTGCGCTAATATCGCACAATGTCCCCAAGGCAGTCCAAGAAGAAGGAATAGTTGATCTTCTCTCGGCCGGAATAAACTGCCTCACCACTTCCACCGTGTGGACCTTGAGCAGCCATTTTAACGACCAAATAGATCTTTTTCAGTGGCATCTGGAGAACAAACATAACAAAGAACAAGAACAAAAGGATCAACATTATGTATGAACAAGTGTGTGTATTCATCAGGTCGTAGGTTCCAAGTATTTGTATAACTATTCATTTGAAAGGTACGAACATGGGTGGAGGTGCATGCTCTCTTGTCATTTAACCATCCTCTGGTCATTAGATATCTCAAAATAGTGTAGCAATGCTATAAAATTAGAAAGAATCTTTGTTTTGTTTTTTTCTTAATTTTCATGTAAACTCTATACTTGCTAAAACCAGTGGGTTTTCACTAATAAATTATGAGCCAGAATGCCCTGATTCAAACTTACATCATTTAGGGCTTCTGCAGCAGCATCGACATCATCACTCGAGAAAACATTGAGTTGTTCTACCACCTACAAAGGTGTTGAAACATTATATGCAAACAAATGCCAATGCTGTGAAGAATACCATAGAAAGTCGGTAGTAAATCCATATCAACACAATACACTTATCAGTAAAAAGTATGTTGGAAGTCATAAAAATCACAAGAGAATCGCTTGTGGTGAAGGAATACTTTCACATAATTCATCATGTTCTGTCCATCTCTCCAAACAAAATTTAGGATAAAGTTGATTGACATTAAGGAGATACCCATGATACCTTTTTGGCATCTCCCGTCTTCAGAGTTGGAACATGATGGGTAAATGAGAATGCAGATCGGATGCCAACTGAGTCCAGGAAATCAACTTCGCTGGTGGTTCCAATCACCAGAAGCTTTTTACCCTGTTGGAATATGCATAAATGTTAGGTCAAATACACAGTACCGTTCTAAGTAAAAAGGAGTCCTTCATTCTCATTGTCCCAAAAACGAAAATAAAATGCTGTGGATGAGATCTTCCGTATTAACAAGGTAATTTGGATTATTTCCCCATCTTCATGGATGGTATTAGTATCATAACAAAGATTTCACAATAGTCAAAAATACCTCAGGAGGAGTCCGTTTCAGGAGCCCCAACAATGTCTGAGAAATTAAATTCGAAAAACGAGGCCCAATCGGCACGTACTCCAATAGCCTGAAAAAACAAAGACGCATTAGATGAATATGCGTGCTGATTGATCACTTGGCATTCATCTACAAATTTTTACCTTTCAATATCATCGAGAATGATTATGCTAAGCGGCGACCTATAAGCGTCTTCAAGTACCTATAAGAGAAGATCTCCCACATAATGCTCTCAACCTTTTATATATAAATAGCAAGTATTTTTATCATACACGAGCATCACGAACGAGTACTTCACAAGTAGGAAATGAGCATGTTCTTCACAAGAAATCACATGAAGGGGCTGGGGAGGGAGCAAGAGCACATTAACATTCCCACATCATATCTATTACTCTTAGCCTATCAAAAGCCAGTCTTGAACAATAGGTCGTCATATACAACCTTATAAATCTGAGCACATTTCGTCGGTTCACTGAGCCCAATCATTGTATCGGCAGAAATCTGACAATGGGTGAAAGTTAGAGACGGGCCCCAATATTAACTTATCTCGAAGATAAGTAGAATTGCTTACGATCTTCACAAAGGGGAAGTCACTCTTAAGACCAATTGTCGCAGCCATTGCAGTCTTACCACTGTCCAGGAAAACATAAGAGATGATGAAGTAAAATTTACAAATTAAGTCATGGAAAGTCAAAAAATTACCTGCCACTTGGCCCTTCCAGGAGACAAGAAACAAGCACACCTCCCACATCAACTTTAACGTTTTCAGCTAAAACCATGGCTTTTTGATAAATGTCATCATGTCTTGCACCACATTCTACAAAGCCATTAATCCTGCAAGAAGCACTTGTGTATCACTTTTCTGCTAGACTTTCAAGTACCTATCGTATTCTAATACATTCAAAAGTTGATAAAAAAAAAAAAACCAATGACAGTGGAAAATTCAGTTTGATAGTTATATAAATGGATTGTCCATTACAAATGAAGTTGGAAGAGTCATAATTGACAATTCTTTTAGCTTTGTGCTAATAATGGACTAGAGCAAAGTATCTCTATTAAATTCCAGTGCTTCTATTTAGTGAAGTTGTTGGAACTCAATATATCAAATGGTGCAATGCATATTGGGTAGTAACGGAAACGACCTCTTTATAATTATAAGGGTAAGGTCGCGTACATCTGATCCCCCAGACCCCAACTTAGTTGGGAATATAATGGGTACGTTGTGGAGTTATATAAATGGAGAAAACTCCAGCATATCTAGAAAATCCCAAGAAACCCAATCCCACTGGGTGACTTACACACCGCATCAATCCTTTTCAATACTTTTTTTTCATGACTCCAGCCACCCAATAGAAAACACAAGAAAGGCAATATGACCAGGCACAAAAATAAGTTGATTGTAGTTATGACGAGAAATAACTAACTTTGACATACAAAAGAACTATGCCATTACCTTTTGTACGAAATGTCAACTAAAAGTTGTCACTAACCATAAAACTACCTACAAACTCAAGCATTCAGAACTTCTTGCTATTTCTGCATTTTTACAGCAGCAGTGGGATCCTTCCAGGTCAGAGACAACCACAGAAAAAAGATCTTTTTTTGTTAACTTGTACCTGCAGCGCTCAAGATCATTAGTGGAAGCACCAAATGCTGGAGTTACTTCAACAAGGGCATTCAGAAAGTCATCCATAGTGACTTTTATATTCTCCTCATCCACTGGCTTGGTAAGATCCTCCATATTTAGTTCTCTGTTGAGGGCAAACGATACTGCACTTTTTACAACACCTTCAAGCTCTGCTCCACTATAATTTTTTGTTCGAGCAGCTGCAGACAGAAAAAGAGATAATGGCCAAGCATACATTAGTATATTACAATAACCACACCACATAATGTGCCAAAAAAACTTGCCAAACACCGACCCATTCAAACAAAGACTATTTCTCTTATATTTATCCATAGCGTGATTCAGAAACAGATTTAAGATCAAGCAAAAATAGTGACATCAGAGAACGAAATTCAGCCAAGAGATTGGAAGCAACTGTCAGAATTGCAATATTTCAAGAATCCAGAACCACCATTTCACAACACAAGTACCATTTGACAAAGTTTACCTCCCTATCCAACCTCTATATATCCGCTTACATGAGAAGTGAAAAGGAAACGTTTACAACTAACTTATTTCAGGAAAATAAATTCAGTACCAACCATTTAACAATAGAGAAACAAACAAAAAGAACATGTATGACAGGTGAGAATAAAGCTTCTTAGCTCACTTCAAGACAAAATATTTCTATGTACTAATAGCATGGACTCTTAAAGTGAGAAACATACAGTCTCAATTCCCCTCGCAATTTGTGAAGTAGGCTTACTTGCCTTCTTAGCATAAAGTACACTAGTCACAGAGGAAAACAATCAATTTAGACCTATAGATGAGTCTATACTAGCATTTTATTCCATGGTTTTGACTTCTCAAGACTAAGCAAGAATTTTCCAACAAGTAACAGATATCTTCTTAATTCCACGCAGGAAACTATAATTTCTAATGCTTCACCTATCAGATTAGCATGTTAATAACATATTCAATCTTGGATCAAACGGCAACATTCATGTATGTAACGCTAATATGCATTCCCTCAACTTAATAAAATTAGCAGGAGCAAGTTGTCATGTCTCAATTAAATTCCAGTGTTTCTATTTAGTGAAGTTGCTGGAACTCAATACATCAAATGACGCAATGCATATTGGGTCGCAACGGAAATGGTCTCTTTGTTTAATTACAAGGGTAAGACCGCGTACATCTGACCCTCCCAGACCCCAACTTAGTTGGGAATATAATGGTACGTTGATCGAGTTAATTCATTGTTCAAGTACTGATTTTCGTTAAACATGAACCAAAGAACGAAAGGTACGCCAGTTGAATTAGTCATAAGTTCTATCCGTGAAGTCTTTAACAACAAGTTGCAAGGCGCCTCAGCGTCCAAAGCAACAAGTCCTGGGATTAGTACGTCCAAAGCAAGCGACATGTTGGCCGGTTTTAACTCCTTCAAGAAGCAATATAGAAGAGTCAATCCAAAAATAGTTAGATAAGTACTTGAGGGATGATTGTGAGGCATCCACAAATGACTTTGATACTTTGAATTGGTGGCGGGCCAATCAATCCACTTATCCAGTGCTATCACATATGGCAAGAGATGTATTAGCCATACCGATTTCCACAGTGTCATCGGAAACTGTCTTCAGCATTGGTGGACGAGTCTTGGATGCTATTCGGAGTTCTATGGCACCAGGCACTGTAAAGGCCCTCATATTGGCACAAATTTGGTTAACTACAACTTCAGAAGAGATAGATGTTGTGGGTGTGGATATCATAGAAGAGACACAAACTTATACTTATGATCTCGATATAGGTATATTACTTTCTTTCCCCAATGTTTTAACTTTATTCTTCATATGTTTTACTTTTAACTTTACATTAACTCGTGTCTTTGGCTTTACAAAGTTGAATCAGGTTCCACAAAAACTCATGTCACGACATATAATTTGATATTTATTATGACCTGGAATGGACAATGGGTTGATTGTTTGTTTTGTTGTTAAAACTTGAAAAAATTATATTGGGACTATAACTGTTTGGCATTACTATTTAACAAGTGGAATGGATAATGAACTATTGAAAATGTTGATTTACTGTTACCTGTTACAAGTACCGTACACTACTTGTAACAAATGGCTGATCCATTTGTATTTTTTAATTTTTTTTATTTTTTTATTTTTTTATTTTTTTATTTAATAGCGGAATTAGCGGTTTATCGCTACTGCTATTTTTGCGATAGTAACGAAAATGGAATAGTAGTTAGCGGATGCGAAAGTGGATGGATTTTTCAAATTCGTTAACTTAGCGGTAGCAGAAGCGGTGAAGGGCTTGCCGCTACTGCTAAGACCGTTGGACACCCTTATGAAAAACTAAAAATTTGTCAAATAACTCGGTCCCTCCCACCGTGTACAAAAGAAAATTCAAAAAATGTCCAGGGTATAATCAGAGTGGGGAACGGATTTAGGAACATTTCATGAATCCTAAAAGACCAATTTTTTATCCGGTAAAGATAAAAAAAAATTAAGGGGCCGAAATTGGTACGGTGCTTC
>JAOWBN010012263.1:0-10937 GCA_028565015.1 Pinguicula moranensis
AACAAGTAGTGAAGGTTGCTACAATCATATATACAACATTAAAGTGTCAATACATAGGCCTAAGGTGATTGGCCTTAAAACATAACACTAACACTATACCTATCACATACTCATGGGAGATAGGAAAATTGAAGAAGAAAATGTGAGCCTGTACGCACCTCCCAGCTGTCAGGGGATGAGCTCGCCGTGAAGAGGCCCCACAAGGTGTGTTACCTCGAGTACATGTTGTCTGGTTCCTACGAGGGAGATCTAGGTCTTGAAAACCCTCTACATCATTTACCTTGAGGAGAGCCTGAGGTGTCGCTGACCCCTATACGAGAAACACCAGAAGACCATCAAGTATTTATAGAAACCCTAGCCTTGTGCAAGAAGGCGCAAATAGTCGAAGAAGATGTAAAGGTCAGAATCGAGTAGTGGAAGCAAAAGTGAAAGATTTGCAAGCCAACAAGAAAGGACACAGTGTGTTCCATAAAAGCGCAAGATTCCTGAAGAGGCTTGGACTCAAATGGGAGGTACCCTACTTGATGCTAGAGGATCGATCAAATTGAACCTATCTCCTGAAAACTTTCAAGGGGCAAGTCCTCGATAGGGCATGGTCCTTTGACAAACTACAAGTATCCCCGTTAGAGGCAAGACCTCAATGGTTAAATATCTTGTATCCCTTCTCTTTTCTGGCTCACAATTTAAATAAATTGCATCTTTTTGGAATATTAGGTAGTTTAAAGGAGGCCATCATACTTCCCACTCACAACAGTAATACCTTGGTGAGGGGTTAACAACATCGGGAAGGCTAAAACATACTCCCCATGGCAGTCAACTCCTCCCCCATGTTCAATAGGTTGAGGGCATTGGGTATGAATAGAAATATAAATTGTATGAAGCTAAAATAAAAGAACACACAAGATTTATTGTAGTTCGGTCTTGAACCCCACGTCCACAAGGAGAAGGGGAATCAATCCACTAAGAACAAATTTCTCATGATACAAATGAGACATTGAGAAAATCTCTCAAACCCTCAGGCATAAAGAACCACAACTCAAGGCTTACGTTTTCTCTCCCTCAACTTCTCTCTAACCCTAATGATCAAGAGACCAAATATTTATAAGCATGAATTCTAATGTAATTAAATTTCTTTCAAAAACATATGATTCAAGTCAACCTTAGGATTTTAATTTACATAAAAATCATAACAATCACACCCTTGACTTGAATTCTCTTAGATCACAAACAAATTCGTTTTCCTTCTCCTTATCCAAGCATCCATTGAGGTGCAACTCAATGATAGGTTTCAATCAAGGTCAAGCACATTTGAACTCGCCAGCAGATGGCTTCATTGTCTCACCGATAATAGCAACAAGCTTTGTAGCAACAGGAGTACTCATACTTCCCTCAACCACGTAACAAAAATTCAATTTCTTTTGTTTACTCAAAAAACGATCACTGGTGTCCACCTTAGACAAACATCTCCTAAACAGGATAAGTTCTGTTCACTACCCATCTCTTTCCACATTCACTTTTGTAGACATAGTGATACGTCAATCTTGGAAAAACAATTGATTTGTTTGTGGTAGACCTCTTCAACACATACGCCATACCCACTTTATCAGTTTTCATTACTACCAAAGCACCTTCAAAACCTTCAAGGCACCATCTCCGCCAACCTACCCATCGCCACGGCTATCCAAAACAGACAGAGAAATGAGATTCATACCAGTACCAAGAACATACCTCATATCAGTCAATGTCCTGATCATGCCATTATGCATCTTAATCATGACATTACCAAGTCTAGTAATTTTGCAAGGCTACTTACAACCCAACATCACAAATCCTTTGTTACTGGTTCAAACGAGGAAAACTACTTCTATGGAAACACATGTGAAATGGGCATGTAGAATCTAAAATCAATCATTGGTTATACTTTGTTCTATCTTTGCTCACATTACTGACGTCTCCATAATCTTAACCTATTACATGGTTGATCTCACCAATAGTTTTATCATGACTATCTCCATTCTTTCTATGGGGAAACGACATTGAGCTCTAAAATATCCCATTTTCCACAGTTTCAACAACTTAGACCTCCTTTTCTCGACCCGGATATTGAATGATTGTAATCAAATCCTCTCTCATAAGATCTTCCTCTAACAATTAATAACTCATGATCAGGGCCATTGGAGAGCTCCTTATCAAACAACTCTTTCGAATGATGGATAATGAGGACCAAGCACAGTTCTACTCTATTTTTATTGATTTGGATAATATGGGCGTCAAGTATGATAATGAGGACCAAACACTGATATTGCTTAGGTCGTTGCCTACATCATTCAAGCAAGAAGCTCTGTCAATATGTGCACGTATTGACATACCTTCTTTTATGGTAAGGAACATACAATGTGATGTAGATATCAAAGCTCCCAGATGCATTGTTGATTCCTTGAGTAATATGGAAGGTCAGCATGGGAATGGTCCTTATGATTTCGTGGGGAAGGTCAATCACAAGGTCATGATTCAGGGATGAATCGTTTCCAAGAAATAAAGTATAATACGATCCTGGACGAAAACTATGATCTTATTAAGAGCTCATTCAAAGATCAAGCATGTGGATGTGAAGGGGTGTAAGCATATGAACGTGAAGGAATGCAAACATGTGGACGTGAAGTCAATGCAAACCTTATCCATGCAAACCCTAGGTGGTCATGCAAACTCTAATTTCCATGCAAACCCTAATTCCTATGCAAAGGTGGCCATGCAAACCCGAGAAGAGCTCGATGGAAACTTGCATGTGGGGAAATTACATGTAATTTTATTATGAACTTTTGAGGAAACTCTTTGTTCTTTAATTTCTTGTTCTAAAGAGATTAGGTGCATGCACCTTAGGATTTATATAAAAGTTGATCATTTGATTCCATGTTGATCATTAGGTAGATCTTCTGTTAGGCGTTCGACTAGATCTCTATTTTTATTAATTTCTAGCATAATTGTTAGTTAGGCTTTGATGAAGCATGTTTGGTTGGATTCTGAAGGCATAACACAATTCTCCATATAGTTTCTTTCTATCAATTATATTTCGTGTAGCTCTTTGTTGGATGACACGCATTTCTTTCATTATTCTATCGAATTCTGATTGTTTATGTGCAAGAATTTAATTCCCAAATTCATGTTATCTGCTGACATACGAAGATTCATATCAATTTGGTATCAGAGTCAGGTCATTAATGGGAAGACCCAATTCTAATAGTCCGATTGCGAGTTATGGTTTTGGGGTAACACTGCGCAATCTCGACTTTGTTAGTGTTTGGAGGTCCAAACATGGTCGGATCGGTCTAAAATTTTACCTGAGTCATAGGACTCATCGAATTCATTTGGACCAAATTAGATCAAATTATAATGGTCCAATTGAGAGTTACTTGTTTCGGAATAGACTCCTCTCTTGTTCATTCACGATCTATTATTAGGAACACTGTGCAATCTCGATTTTGTTGGAGATCGGAGGTCTAAACATGATCGGATAAACCTGAAATTTTAATTGGAGTCACAGGACTTATCAAGCTACATTATGACCAAAGGAGATAAAATTAAGACGGGTTGATGGTGAGTTATCAGGTTTAAAACAAACTGCTCTCTTTTCATTCACAACGTAGAATTCGTATCAGTTCGGCTGCTATGGGAGGAAAGGTTGGACAGATTGATGCAATGACTGAACAAATGGCTGAGTTGCGATGCATGTTTGCTCAAGAATCTGAGGCAAGATGCAGAAAATCCTAATGGACCGCGAGCTCAAAGGTATGGGGATCATGGACTAGTTGGAGTTCAAGATGGTGAAGATGATGATGACTATAAAGGTAACGACTCTTTGCGGAATATCAAACAAATGATTCCTGGATTTCTAAGCAACCATGACCCCGAGGCTTTTTTAGAGTGGAAGGATCACATGGAGCACATCTTTGAGCTTCATCAATGTCCCGAACACACTTAAGGTTAGACTGGTTATTTCTCAATTTAAGGGATATGCTTCTACATGGTGGAACATTGTAAAGTATAAGAGGCAAAGTGATGAAGACCTCTCCAATTGATACTTGGCTAGAACGTATTTGAGCCATGAAGAAGAAGTATGTACTGGATTCGTACAAATGTGAGCGAATGGGAGAATATCAAGTACTTCGACAAGGGAGCCAATTCATGGTAGGTTTTATCACAAAATGCTATCTTTAAAGTTGAAAACCGAGTTAAAGTAAAGTGAGCAAGCAACCAACGCAAAATTTATCTATGGCCTCAATAGTGATATTCGGTCTCAAGTTGAGAAATATGCGCAACTTTGTCAAGGGATTAAAGAATTGATTACCTATGCTGAAACCGTGGAAAAGATAATTCAAGGAATTTGCTGCAAGTAGAGCAAAATCATCAACTAATTCAACAAGGAGAGGAGGATATAATCAGTGGAGCAATGCTCCCAAGAAAGATTTTTCAGAATTTGATCAGAGCGAGAATTTTCAGAATCCAAACCCTAATCCACTTCGAAAGAATTTTCAGAATCCCCCCAAGGAGCAAACTGGGATTAAGTCTTCCAATCCTTCTAATTTTAGGAGTTCTAGTTCAAAGGTTCAATGTTTTAAGTGCCAAGGATTTGGGCACATGGCACCTTTGTGTCCGAACAACCGAGTTATGAAGATGACCAAGGGAGGAGTTGTGTATAGTGAGGATGAAGAAGATGAAGGAGAATCAAACACTTATGTCCTAACTTCATCCAAGGGATTGAATGAGGAAAATTAGATTGTGGACATCGAATTGGCCTATTTAAGTGGAGAAAAATGTTATTTCAAGGAGATTTCATTTATTATTGAGGAAGAAGAAGATTTGAGTCCTCTAACGCATCGTTGTAGCTCCTATAATTAAATCTTCACTTGAGCAAAATAGGGGAATAGGTTCAAGTTCTCTTTACCGAGCAGAGTCACCCAGAGCAAATTATCTTGTTCAGTTTGTACCAGGACCCGCGATGGACTTGAATACAGTGCTATCATAATGGGATTGGACTGGAAACTTTCAAGGGCATTCGATTTTTATTAACAACCGTGAATAAGTTGAAGAAGGATATCATTTGTTGCGAGAAATCCTTGTAGAGCACGTTACCGTGGGCGAACTTCCCCCACATGGGGTTCTATTCACCGTTCATGACATTGTTAACCATATGCCAGAGTTCTCTCCAGTGGGCTGGGCCAATTGGTTTACTTTAGCTGATCTTAAACTTGCAACTAATAAATTTTGGACGAACAATGCTCTAGGAGGGGATGAAACTCTTCAACAAGATCTGAGCATTATGCAGCTTGCGGATTTCACGGGATTTGATCTTAGTGAGATACTGGATGCACACGGTCACCAAGTGTTGGCCATATTTTCATCGAAGTTTCAGGAAAGTATGTGGTAGAATCGAGGAAACTTTGTGATGCAAAATCCATTACACCACACATACTCGAGGCAAAACAAGATCCTTTAGCATTAACAAGTAGGCCAATTACAAGGCTAAGGGCTAAGAAGTTAAATGAAGGACTTGTTGGGCTTATCAAATGGATGTGGGCCATTGAAATGCAAGGAGGAGATGGCCCATTGGACCATACAAATCAGATTGGTCTAGTCCATATGATGGAGTGTGTGAACACATGTATGCCCATGCATGTTTCCACTTGAGACAACTTTCAGCCAACACCATCTTGGAGACAAGGGGTCTCGGTCAAAGGGGAGTTATGTGGGTCAAAGAACTCAAGGGGCATGAAGGTTACCCTGTTCTTGCCTAGGTCCAAAGCAAAAGCCATTGGAAGGTTGCTCAAAGATGGACCATCTCTATACCTTCAAAGCACACGGTCAAAGGATTAAATGTGATCATGAACCTAGACTAAGTACATGATTGTATTTTGGGGCCTATAAATAGGCCATGGCCGAACTCCTACACTCAGTTTTTTTTTTTAATTTGAATGTTTATATGAGATTATTGTTCTTCTTTACTTTTATGAAATCTCTTTAGTTTTATCTATTCTCATTTGAGTTTAGTAGCGACTTATTTTATAAGAACTTATCTTCTAGATGTTGGTTGAGACAAGTTCTCATCAGTTTTGTCTGAGTGGCATTCTTCTTTTAAAAAATAAATCGTAAGCTTTGTTTCTATTTCTTTATAGGTAATAGGTCAAGTACTCTACAAAATTGTTTAAACTCAATCCTTGGGGTTTTGAAACACCAATATTTTGTATTGGGTTTAGTCACAATTGTTGGCTAGGTCCATATAATTTGGTATCAAAGCTCAGATTGAGCAAATTTGGGCTATCCTTGATGTTGTTGGTTGCTCGCTCTTTATAGCCATGAGGTCAACTTATCGAGTGAGACTTATCTCTTTCAATTCGTTGTATTCCTTGTTGATTTAAAAAAAATGAGTCAAGTTAAAAGAAAAGGGCAAAGGCCAAATTCTACCCAAAAAAAACTAGAAAATAAAAAGCTCATCTTGACCGAAAAGAAAGAACATTGAGCAAGAAAGCTCTTCCTGGATATGATCTTCAAATTCTTTTGTTTTTCATTCGAATTTTGTTGAGTACCATTGTCCTACTGCCCACTCAAGGATTTCTCAACTTTGATCTAGTTCTGATTCTTGTTGGATCGTTGCTAGACTTTGCTATATTGAGACTTAAGAGTTGAGTAAATGTCAAAGGAGACACTTGAGAGGAAAAAAGCAGAGTGTGTGAACTTATTAGAGAGTAAAAGCCATCTATTGAGTGATACATGATTGCAGAGACCTTATTGAGTGTCAAACAAGTGAGGGAGTGGTGAGGATTTTTTTTGTTAACCTTGTTTGTTGCAGGTACAAGGATGCCCAACAATAAGCTGATCAACGACTCTTGGTTAAAGCCATCACCGCTTAAATGAGGAGAATGATGCATGACGTTCTAAAGACTATACATGCCCGTATTGATCAAATGGAGACATGGGAGCCCCAAGAGCAAATGCAAGAACCTCAAAACCAAGGACAAAAGGACGATTTGAATGCCTGGTGGGAGGTGAGGAGCCCTACATGCCACGAGGCCGACCGAGCTTGAGTTGTACGTTGAATGGAAGATAAAGGTAAATATGATGTTCAGATGCCACAATTATTATGAACGTCAAAAGTAAAACTCGCCATTATTGAGTTTACTGATTATGCTATTGTATGGTGGGGGTCAGGTGTGACTAGGAGGAGGAGCAATGTTAAGCCACCTGTAGAGGCATGGGACGAGATGAAGGCCATCATGAGGAGGCGCTTGGTGCCAAATCACCACTACCAAAACAGGTTCCAAGGGACAAAGAGTGTTGAGGAGTACTTCAAAGAGGTGGAGATAGACATGATTCGTACTAACATTGAGGAAGACCGAGAGGCCACCATGGTACGATTCCTACATTGTCTCAACCGAGACATTATTGATATTGTGGAGATCATTGACATGCTCTATCAAGCCATCAAAGTGAAGGATCAACTCAAAAGAAAGGGAGTTCGAAGGGCGAATACCATAGCTACTCTTAACTCGAGGAAAGCTAGCACTACCAAGTGGGGGAAACCCAAAACCGAGCCAATCAAGGATGTTAAATCCAAAAATCCTGCGGAAATAGGTATTACTACACCTTTCACTTCAAGATATTGTGAAGTATAAAGTATTTTAGATGTTAAAGATTGGGGCACATTGCGAGTCAATGTACGAACAAGCGAGTCATTGTGCTAAATAACCAAGGAGAGTATGAGGCCGAGGATGGGGAGGAGCAAGTTGAGCCAACCAAGGAAGACGAGGTTGAGGATGTGCAAAGTGCTATTGTAGGTGACTTGTTGATGGCGCGATGAGTCCTTAATGTCCAGGTTAAGGAAAATGAGCAAAGCCAAAGATAGAACTTTTTTCATACCCGATGCCACATCCAAGGAAAGGTATGTAGTTTGATCATTGATGGAGGAAGTTGTACCAATGTAGCAAGTACTTACATGGTGAAAAAGTTAGCCTTGCCCACAACAAGCACTCTTGTACCCCTTTCCCCTATAGAGGTCCTTGATGAACAACATAGCTTGCAAAAGAGAAAAGAAAAAGAGATCGAGAGTGAGTGAAAAAAAGAAGATGAGAGGAAATAAACAAGTGAACGGAAATAATTGAGAGAAAAAGGAGAGTTGAGTGAAAAGGAGAAAGGCAAAAGAAAGGAGAATGAGAAAAGTCTTATAGCTCAAAAAAGTGAGTTGGAAAGGGCCCTGATTTCACAACAATCTATGATTGCACTTAGGTGCAAAGAGGTTCTACTTTCCACTAACTATCTCGTCGGTTCATTACCGAGCAAAATGATTTCTCTTTTGCAGAACTTTCAAGATGTGTTCCTCGAGGATATACCCCTTGGATTGGCACCAATTCGAGGGATTGGGAATCAGATAGACTTCATCTCGAGAGCAGCCATTCCCAATAGGCCAGTGTATAGGAGCAGTCCCGAAGAGACCAAGGAGATGCAAAGGCAAGTTGAGGAGTTGATGGAGAAGGGCCATGTTCGAGAGAGCCTAAGCTCGTGTGTCGTGCCCGTACTGTTGGTGCCCAAAAAGGATGGAACATGTAGGATGTGCACGGATTGTAGGGCCATCAACAATAAAGTAAAATATCGTCACCCCATACCTAGACTTGATGACATGCTAGATGAATTGCATGGGTTTTGTGTGTTTACCAAGATAGACTTGATAAGTGGCTATAATCAAATACGAATGAAAGAGGGGGATGAATGGAAAGGAACTTTTAAAACAAAGTATGGGTTGTATGAATGGTTGGCTATGCCTTTAAGATTTTCAAATTGATATGAACGTAGCCAACTTGTGACTAAAGCCAATACCAAAGATTGGCGGTTCAAAAGAAAGGATCGAAAATATTGACAAACTTGTCGAGCACTTTACAATCACCTATAAGGAGGTGGGAACCAAGCCTACGTGTTTGTATAAAGAAGTTTGCCACTCAAAAACACTATTGAAAACTTATTTCAATCAAACTCAAAGAGATAAGTGCTTGTAAAACTGACGCCACTAATTCTCAAGCAAAAAAAAAGATAAGTAAAAAAGAGTTTCATAAAAGTTGAAGAAGAAACTATGTCTCACAAATCAAGTTCAAAACTAACATAAAACTACTTTTTTTGAAGTCTTCCTTGCCTATTTATTGGCTTACAAGTTCGAACCCCTCGTGTATTTTAGTACATGAACACAATAAATGCTAAGTTTGACCATCCACCTTTCTAAATGCTTTTGTAGTTGACCAAGGTATGACCAAGCTTTCCATTTCCACGATTTTAATGTTTTCTTGATCGTGTAGAATGCCATGATGCTTTCCACTTCACCGTGCATGGAATTTGCATGGATTTCCAAGTTGGGACTTTGATAGTACGCTCCCCTTTTGGCCTCATGCATTTGTTGCATGGAAGTATTCCATCTTCATTATCTCCCTTTGATCGTTACATGCATAAACTTGCATGCATGGGTTTTGTAAAAGCCACGTGATTTTGAAGGGCCTACTGGAACATCATTTATTTATTTTTTGTTAAGCAAATTTCCATATATAATATAAAGTTATTTATAGAAATGGACATCAATACAAAAACGAAATGGACCAATCATCCTGTGTACTAGACCTACTATGATGAAATCAGTGGTTGATATCTTGATCATGAACTGTGTATCATGCCCTTCCATCATACCCAGTACAGGTATCACCTTCCTGTTGTTTTTTTGGAAATGCCAAATTTTTTATATATAAGAAGTATTTACACGACGTAAAAGACGAAAACAAAAGGGTACAAGCTCCAGACAGCATAATTCTTCTGTGGAATCGTGCCATAGGTGGCGTCTCAGTGGCCATACAACTTACAATTTTACGATTTGAATATTTAGGCGACTCCTTGCGCGGGTGTAAGGCTTGCCTCTCAGTAGAAGCTCCTTTATGTAATGGCCATTGTATTGGTCCCCCATTAACATGAAACTTCATACATATCACATCGTGATTCCTATTGTTGGGGACAAAGACGGTCATGTACTGGCCTAGGATTTTGAGAGAGTACGGCATCAACATAAGAGTACGTTAGCTTTTTCTTAGCTCTATTTTCCTCCAGTGACTGCTTCTTCGCTCATATGATTGCTCGCCGCAGCCTTTTTAGCTGTTGCGGTGGTAGGCTCCACATATCAATGCATTGAGTTCTTAGGCCACGAATGAGAAGATTTCAAGGTGCAAAACCTATTTATGAAAACGGGCGGTCCGACCGTATGCCAAACTCTAATTAGGGGCCTCATTCACTGTTCATGCAATAAGGTATCGACAACAGGTAGTGAATGTTGCTAAGGACTTGGGGTCCCCGGGGGCATGGAGCCTTCTCGTAGAGAGGACAGCCGGTTACGGGTGGGGTGTGATTAGTTTCCGGTTGTTTTGAGGTACATGCAGTATCCATATATTTTCTTGCTAAAACTAATCTATAAAGTTTAAAATGCAATATAATATAGAATTAACATACTATTTAGAAAGATTGTTATTTATTAGAGTGATGTACAATAATTAAATGCCTAAATGTAAATATATGTATCAAAAGAATGAACGTCGCACCAATATCGATTAAACCCACACTTAACCAAAAATAAAATAAATCAAACCCCCACTTTAATTGTTAATAATATCACAATTTAAAGTTTAAAAGCCAAGAACCAACATATAGTGATACAAACCTAGCCAACTATGTGACTAAACCCAATATCAATTATTGGTGTTTCAAATCCAAGATTGAAAAGACAAAGTTTGTTTGAGCAATTGACCCCGCAACTATAAAGAGTTGGAAACCAAAGCTACGGTTTTGAAAAATATAGCCGCCACCAAATGGAACCCTGAAGAGAACTTGTCTCAACCAAGAACCAAGGATAAGGCCGTAAGAAT
>JAOWBN010012274.1:0-10937 GCA_028565015.1 Pinguicula moranensis
CACCAATTTGCCACCATAGGAGAGTTGTTTATGATTCCAGACAGTTAGAGTTTTGTGGAACTTGTCTACCATTGACTGCCAAGTGGATGATTTCTTTGCCCGTGCACCTATAAGAAGACCTAGATATTTGAATGGAGGCTTTGCAGGTTGACAGTTAAGATAGTCTGCCATCTCTCCAAGAATATCAGGTTGCATGTTCACTCTTATGAGCTTGCTCTTGGCAAAATTAATTTTAAGACCTGACACAAGCTCGAAATTGAGGAGTATGGCTCTGAATGCTTGAACTGAATTCCATGCATCCTGACCGAAGAGAATAGCATCATCTGCAAACGGCAGATGGGAAATGAGAACCAGCCTTCTGCCAACTTTCAGCCCCGAGAACATATTAAGTGCAATAGCCTTGTTGATCATGGATGACAAGCCTTCAGCAGCAAGGAGAAAGAGGAATGGGGAGAGAGGATCACCTTGCCGGATACCACAAGTGGATAGAATTCCTTAATATGACTTCCATTAATTAGAATAGAGGAGGATGCGGATTCAAGCAATCCTTTGATATCCAACAGGATGGAAAATTCATGCCAGTCATGACCTATATGAGATAGTTCCATTTTAAAGTGTCGAATAAAATCAACCTTGAAGATGAGGGCTTGCTTTTTTAGCTTCAGAACTTCATCCACCTCTTCATTTGCTACAACCACACTGTCTAGAAGGTGTCTCCCTCGGATAAAAGCGGATTGTGAAGGACTGATAAGTTTTCCTATTACCAATCTGATTTTGTTGGCCAATGTTTTAGATATGATCTTTGGCATGATGCCAATGAGAGTGATGGGCCTGTAGTTCTTGACGAAAAGAGGCTTTGTTGCCTTTGCTAGCAGGGTAATATGGGTTGCGTTACTCCCTTTGCACAGTTTTCCATACCTGTAGAACTCATGCATCAGCTGCATAATGTCATGCTTTAGGATGGGCAAGAAGTGCTTAACAAACTTGAAATTAAGTTCATCAAGTCCGGGACTCTTAGAACTTCCACAGCCAGGTATCACTTCCAGGTGAAGGGGTGTTGAAGGAACTGTTTATTGACCAGATCAAGAGTGTAAAAACTGTTGGACAGTGATGGTCTCTCAGGGATTCTTTCTGTGAATCTCTCTTGGAAATGTTTAAGGAAATATTCTTTGACTTTAACAGGATCTTCAAGCCAAACTGGACCATCCCAGACCCCCTGGATACAGTTGGACACTCTTGATTTCTTGAGAGTAATATGAAAATAAGTAGAGTTCACATCCCCCATTTTCAACCACTGCAGCCTAGATTTTTGATAGGTTGAACTATTCAGCTGCATTGTAGTATTATGCAGTTTGGTTTGGAAGGTTGCTAGTTGTTGCTGATCAAAGAATCTGAGGGGTCAGACTCAGCAGCCAGTTCCAGTTCTCTAATGCTTTCCAATAAATTCTTCTTTTGTTCAGCCCAATTCCTAGGTCTTGAATTATTCCACAACTGGATGTTGTCTCTGAGGATCTTAATTTTCTTCAAGATCTGAAAGCTTTTAAACCTTGATATGTGAGTGTTGCCCCATACTTGAGTAATTATTTCATTGTAGCTCTTCTCATGCAACCAGTTATCAAGGACCCTATTTGGTTTTGGTCCCCAATTCACATGTTTAGAGGAAAGACTCACCGGACAGTGGTCAGATCCATCTTTGTCTAATCCAGCTTGCAGCCAAGTTTCACCCGAGTCAAGCCACTTGTAACTGAGAAGGAACCGGTCTAGTCTGCTCATAGCTTTTAGAGACTTCAAGTACCAAGTGTATTTCCTGCGTTCCATATTTAAATTCTGCAGCCCCAGGTTATTAATGAAAGAGTTAAAAAGATTCACTTCTTGTACATGGTTCTGAGCAGCCACCCCTTTTCTTTAATGTAGAGCCAACACCGCATTAAAATCACCCATTAAGCAACACTTATCCAACTTGAGAGGAAGCAAAACTTCAGTTAAATTGTGCCATTGAGCTTGTTTACTGATTAGGTCCCCATGGCCATAGATGCTTACCATATGAGATACTTCTTGCTCACTAAACCAATAACCAGAAACACCCAAATAGCCTTCTCCAGCAAACAGAGAAAAGCTAGAGAACTTATTCTTATCCCACATACGTAGAAGACCTCCGGAGGCTCCAGCTGATCCAGAGAAGCACCAGTCAAATTCTGAGTTGTACCATAAATAGGAGCAGAGTTTTCTATCAATAGTGATGAGTTTGGTTTCCTGTAAACTTATGAAATCCACTTTTTCCTTCAATATTAACTGCTTTACCTGTCATTTCCTCTCCTGAATACATAGACCACGAACGTTATATGTGATAATTCTCGTGAGTCACCAACTTTCTTGGGCACACAAGAAGGTGTAGCTATATCTCTGGTAATGTTGTTGGTCATATCCTCCAGAATCCTACAGAAAACTTTCTAATGAGAACCAAGTACCACTCCAAGTTGTTGTCTCATAGACATAATAGACTCAACAATGTAATTTCTAAGAGGGTCAAGCAGTGGTGTTAGCTGGGGGCAGGGGAGGGCTGACAGAGGACTCAGCAGCTATCTGACCTAACCATGCGTACAGAATGGCCAGACTTTGTTCACGAGTTGGATCCACCTCATGTCTTGTTTGGCTTTGTGTTTTAGGTCTATGGAGTCTCGGCCTTCCCACTTTCCTGGGCTTGGAACCTACATCAATAGGTCCAGGTGCAAGAGGAGGGAATTCTGCAGCAGAGACAGGTATAACAGTTAGAGGATTATCTTGGTCAACATTACTTGACAGGCTATCCGATGTCCCAACTTTCACTGCTAAAGTTTGCAAAACAGATAGCGGTGTGTATCAAGCCTCAACATCCTTCCTTACTGCTAACAAGGAGTCCTTAATAGGAGCTCATTATGAATCAATGGCAGAAGATGCATGTAGAAGGTTGTGATCTTGCTTTGGTATGCTAGAAGCATTAAGATTATCTTCAGCTGTCAACGGTGAGGAGAGTCCACTGCTTCCATCCTTGCAGCTGCCAAGGAGTCCTTACTGTAAGAGACAGTCACTAATGATGGATCAGTATTCCTTTGTGGGCAACAACCATCTTCCAACATAAGCGTACAGCAGTGAGCTCTGGATTTGATGTGTCAGAGGTTGAGTTCCTCTTCAACTACCAACTGTTGATTACATGCTCGCAATTCAGTTAAGGATTGGGGCCAACAGTTGATCTTAGGTGGCAGCCATGCTTGACTTACTGGTTCCAATGTATTTGAAACCTCCCAGTTGTCCCTATGAATAGAGTTCATTGGCGCAGTCACAGGCTCCAAAATGGTATGATAGTCCTCTATGGGGAAATAGAGTTATCAGAAAAACCGAGAGAAGAAGCTTCCGCTGACAATGAGTCTGAGCTAGATGATATACCACATTGCCAAGGTAGTTCAATTTTTGCAGTCTCAACTAATTACAACTGATATAAGTTGTCTTCGACTAGCACCTGCATACACTGATCAATACGAGATCCGAAGGGGATTTGAACCACTAAGAAACAGACTCAAGATTCTGTTTGGCTAGGGTGATATCAGCAATGCAAATCAGAGAGCCCAGCCTGTTGCCAATGGCAGACAAGTTCTTCTGGGACCAGGCCTGAATTGGTAGACCAAAAACTTGCCCAAAAAATACGGCTAGTGACCGACTTAATATGTGACCATGGAGTAACATCCTTTACCCAACACGACAACCAATCCTTATCAAGTTTTAGCAGATTACTCAAATCCAGAGCCTTGTCTTCCCACAGAATTATTGTTTCACAGTTCAATGGACTAGCATTCACGTAGCCAGCCACTCTTAGGGCTCTATGAAACTGACCCAGTTTGTGTTTCTGGATCAGAGTAGCAACGTAGCTTTGACCAAGCCAAGAATCTGGGGGAACATCTGCCTTAAGAGAACGGTCTATGTGAACTGGCGGAGTCCCTGATGTCGAAGGTTTATCTGTCTGCAGGGGTGTGGGGGCCTGTATTTTCTTCAAGGGGACATAGGTGGTTGAGACTTGTATCTTTGTGGCAGACTTGACGGTTTTAGGATATCTTTCTGGGTTAGCTTGGAGTTGAAAGGGACTTATCCAAGTGTTATTCAATTTGAATAACAATAGCTCAATGTCCTGAACATTGATGAATTCCACAAAGCCAAATTGATGGCATTTATTCTTAAGCTTTCTAGCCACTGAGAGACCGTGCATTGTGCCCTGGTGTTTCAGAACACTACTTAACCGATATGCGTCACCCTCCCTTGGGAAGTTCGTGATGTAGAAGGTAGACACTCTCTGAGAAGCAGAAAGAGCACTTGGTTGTGTAACTCGGGGACCCAATCTTTCTTTGATGGAACGAGGGTTCTGATGTGGAAAAGAACTCATCAACTAGACAGCGGGTGCTTTGCCAGCTTTAATGGCTGCTCGTCTCATGAGTTTCAGCTGATGGGTTGGGATCTGCCATGTATTCATGTATGGAGTAGGGTTGGATGAACAGTGAAGTAACAGGGAAGCAGGGGAAACTTGTATGTAGAAGTGAGGAGGAATGGGATGCTCCCCCAGAAGCGTGAGGCTGCCTGGGGGAAGGACGAAGGAGTACTGGAGAACTCAGCAGGAGCACGAGGCAGAGACAGCGAAGGAGATCAGAAAGGAGGGGCTACAGGAAGCACAAATTGCCATGTATGGACAGAAGGGTCGAGAGACTTTATGTATACTTGTGAGTTGAATATGTAAAATGTATTACAAGCTAAACAATCAACAAATGTAAATGCCTAGATAAATGTTCAAGAACACTGAATCAGTCATCAAAAACACTTAATACAATACCAGACATGTTGAGAAACATGTTGCTCCACGATACAACATTATATGTGTACTCACCCACCACCCAAAAAAGGCATTGAACCAAGTACACATCACAAAAAGCTAAATCTAGCCATGCTACAAAATTGGACTTCAATTTGGAAAGACATTAAAAGGGGGTCCCTTATCCAAATTCCAAACATTTTAATAAGTCTGATTGTGTCAAAACTTAAGTTGTCATCCAAAGTATATTAGAAATAATGATGCACTAAATAAACAGCAAAAATTGAAGACCACTTGGTTGCATCACGGTAATCTGGTAATTCAGTTTGCTTTCTTTCGAACTTACTGAAGTTGGTGTACATATGTTGACAGATTTGGAAGAGGCGCCTACATAATTCTTTTACATACACACTTTCTGGGTTTCGGCTTGTACTTGATCGGAGTCCTGGGTTAGTCCTTTATGAGGAGTGGGTTTTGAATACTTGCGCCTGCAGGAGCAGGGTTGTCAATTTCAACGGGGTTCTCCTTACAATCGCTAGGTTTTGGACTGACTTCGCATTTGCGTTTATCCGACTGGATGATTTAGGCTCAGCCACAACGGAACCAAAAAGCATGTACCTATTACGAGGATGTTTGCCCTTAGCGTACAGGCGGGCATATACCTGCAGTGATAACCTCATTGGGGCCATATAACGGTGTCGTCTTTGACATGGGGAGTTAGAATGACAAGAGAGATTGGGCATCAAATTCATCGCGATTCTTTAGATTCATGCAAAAATGGGGATGGATGTAAGGATTCAAAATTTATACATTGTGTTTGAGGGTAGTTTAGTAAATCAACACGTCACTTAATTATGTGACAGAGATACGACTATTATCCAGTATGACCAAATGACTTACTAATTTCACAAGTTATCATAAACATCGTCAAAAGGTGTGTACCAAATGCGGTGTGCATTTTTCTATCCTACATAAACATTGTAGTTATAAAAAAAATGTGGGATAACTTCTATCTCGCTACCAAACGCATCCTAATAGTTCATTACCCTTACTTTACTTACACATAGGCATGTACAATATCATAAATGGAGAAGTATCCTTACTTTTTTTATTATTAATTTTTTTTATTAAACGACCATATTATGGTGAAGGTCAAACCAATTACACCATGCCTGAACCCCAGAGTACGTATTCTAGCCCGGCTTGTCTGGTTCCTTAGATGCAAATTAATAATATATTTAGAGTTTGCCTCCTTTATACTTATTCCTTGACGAGTCCGATAAATTGATCTCATCTTGTCTACTTTCGCCTCAAGTACGGTAGTCTTCACCTTTATATTCCCATTCTTCATTTGTTTTCCTTGGACATATTGGATTCCTGTAAAATTTTCTAGTTTATCCCCGCGGAGCCTTATTTTGCGAGGGACTCAGCTATACTATTTGCTTACCTAAACTTGTGGTGCGCTTCAATATGCAGACCCTTCATCAATTGGACGAGTTCCTCCCAAAACTCCAAGAGATACAACATATCACACCTATTCTAGGTTATCCATGTGTCGATCAACATTGAATCTATTTCTATGATATTGTTGCACCATCTTTGTTCTTTACAAATGTTGATCCCTTCTAGTACTGCACGAAGCTCTGCATTATAGTTTATTTTTATCCCAAAGAACTGTGAAAAGGCTGTCAGGAACATTCTATTTGCATCTTGAATGATGTCTAGTCCAGCCGAAGCCGCGGGATAACACAGGTAGTTGCCATCATAATTTATCTTTATCCATCTTGTTGATGAGGGTTTCCAAGTTATCCACCTTCTTCTATCTTCGTTTTTGTCTTTGATCTGGATATTTAGTTGCTCAAGAAAGCCCTGTCTAGTACCTGCAAAGAAATTTAGCATTATTAACAATTTTGGTTAAAAGAAAATGAACCTACCGTCATAGATGGTTCATAGAAGCCTTGACTTCCTCAAATTGTTCTTTGCCATAAGCACTATGTGATAATAGTTGGAACCAGACCCACTAAGAACCCTTTTAGGATAGCCTTTCGAACAAAAGAGAACTAGTGACTCATTCTTACTTTCTAAGTCTGATGATGGGTGATTGGAATGCCACATAGTATAACTGTTCTTCTCCATAAGCTATTAGCCATAATACTACCATAGAGAATATGATCGGTCGTATCATTTTTCATGGGAAGGCAAGAGACGCATACTAAAGCAAAACTCACGCCCCTCCTACTAATATTTTCATCCAGCGATAGGGAGTTATGCCACGCTCGTTAGGCTCAAAGAGACATTTTGGGTGGGAGGGTCCTATTCCAGATATTCATAAGTTACCCTTGTCGAGTCTCTCTCGATCTAGAAGGATCAGTCGAGGTCATACTAAACTTTCCTTTTCCTACAACATCTTGATAATAACATCCTCCCATGTTACTATGGGTTTGTTGGCATGTTGATTTGTTTAATTTTTTCATAGATCCTACATCCCAAGGAATCTTGCACCTGCTCGAGGCTCCATTCCCTTGCTTGCCAGAAATCGTGTGCCATGGCCTCCTTGTTGATTACCTGAGCAACATTTGATGCAAGGCGGCCCGAGCTCAACCATTTGTCAAACCAGAATGAGGAATTTCCTTTCCTCACTATAGTCTTGATATTGTCCCCCACCTCCGCCCTCATACTCATGGCTTACTTCCAAAATTTGGAATCCATCCCTTTGATTTTTTTTCTTAACAGGTGCTCCTTTTATGTGTATTTAGCGTGAAAAAGGGTACAAAGGAGACTCTTTTCCACCAACAACTTGAAACACGACTTCATGGTCATGAACTTTTATACCTCTTTTGAGTCTTGAATCCCCAGGACACCCTTATCCAAAGGTTTGCATATCCTTTTCAAGGCTCTACAAAGCAATTTCTGCTTACCTTGTCTTTCTCCCTATAAGAAATTGGCCAAACTATAGCTTACTTCCATTAGGAAGAGTTGAGGGACTCTCACGACCAAGAGGATATGGATGGGAGTGCTCTATAGCACATGCTTGATGAGGACAAATCTCCCAACTTGGGATAGAATTTTTCCTTTCCAGAATGCTACTTTGAACTGATTTTTTCAATCAACGACTCTAGTATCCCTCGAGTAGCCCTTCATATGAATAGTGGCACTCCTAACAGCTAGTAAGGAATTGTTCTGCCATGTACCCTATCCCTTGGATGATGTTTGCAACTCTTGCACTACTGAGTTTATTGGAACAGAAAACCATTCATTGGGCATTGTGGACTTTCTGACCAAACCAAGCACAGTAATCCTCCAATACCTTCGTCAGAAATCTTATGTATCTTTTGTCTCTACTAAGGAACAATTACATAATGTGCATACATCAGATGGAAAATTACCTTTGTACCAATCAATTGTAGGAAATTTTGATGGACCCCCCTATTAAATTCATGTGCAATAATTATAGATAGGGTATCTTGCATGAGAATAAATACGTAAGCGGAGAGCGGGTCCACTCGACAAGTACCCTTTCCTAATGAGAAGAAACCTATAGCATTATCATTCATCTTAATACAGAATCATTGCTCTTTGACACATCTCATCAAGATGTTCTTGGCTTCATTATTAAAGTCTTTGGCTTGGAGGACCTTCTCTAGAAAGGATTATCTAACTCTATCGTAAGTATGGGACATGTAATATTTAATAATATTATCCCTCCCAGTCTGCTTCTTGTTGATAATTTGGGTAAGCTCTTATGCCAGGATGATCGGGTCGAAAATACTCCTATCCTGAACAAAAGCCCCTTGCACCTCTACAATCAACCTTCCTATAACTCCTGCTAGTCTACTAACCAAGACTTTAGAGAGGACTTTATATATTCCAGAGCACAAACATTTTACCGAAATTTGTCAAAGTCATTCGGATTTTTGACTTTTGTAATTAATACCATCAAATTCGAAGTGAAGAGTCTTGGAAGTGGGCCTCCTGCGAAGAAATCCTAAATTGTATCGACTAGATCTTTGCCTGCTATCTTCCATGTAACTTTGAAAATTTAGTGCCAAAACCATCCGAGCTTAGGACGCTGTTTCTTGGTATAAACTGTAACTTCCTTGATTTCGATAAGTGTAGGAGTCTTGCATATCCTATCATTCTCCATACTGTTGATTCCTTGTTCGAACAATTCTGATAGGTCACATTCTATTGTTGGGTTTTGTCCCAAAATTAGCAAATCTTCAAAATATTTTACCGCTTTATCATTTACCCTCTTAGCGTCATCCAGTACTCGACCATCTTGCAGAACCATATGATTTATTGTTCATTTTTTTAGCTGATGGACTCATGGAAGAATTTTGAATTCCTATTCTCCTCTTTTATCAGTTTGGATTTTGCCATTTTTCAAGTCTGGATAATTCCCAATTTTCCCAATCGCGAAGTTCAGCTTTTGTGACCATTAATTATGCATACATCCTGTCATCAAAAGCTTCATGTAACTCTGTTTTTATGTGTTCCATTCGGAGTTCTAATTGTTGAATTTTATTTGTAATTATGCCAAAATGGACTTTATTCCATTCTCCGAGCTTAATGCTCATGATTTTCATCTTTATTCTCAGGTTTAACATCTTATTCTCATGTCTTACTACGTTCCAGTATTCCTTAACCAAAGAAATGAAAGAGTCTCTGTGTCCACTTGTTCAGGAATCTAAAATGTTTAATGCCATAGATACAACGTTGGTCTTCTAGAGTAACTACCATATGTTTATGGTATGAGGATTTCTTAGGCATGAAGGAGTATGTAGCATATCCATTTCATCCCAAAAATTGGCTATTAACCATTACTACGTCTCGTTTATCCCGAATTCTATCAGTTCCTCTATGTCTATTGCACCACAAGAATTTATGCCCTCCAGAGTGTAACTCAACTAGCGCACAGTTATGGAAGCATTTATTGAACTCTTTAGTAGGCTGAGAGTGTCGGGCCCTACCCTCACATTTTTCCATGTTAGATTTGATTGAATTTAAGTAACCAGGAGAGTATTTATTGATGTTGTTTGGTTTTATAGCGTTGTTTGGTTTTATTGCATGTGTTTTGCCAACATTTGCTAGTTCATTAAGCTTAGTTGGAGGTCGAGAGAGAAAGACTAGGTTAGACTGGGTAAAACTACTATTAATTGTCATAGTATGAGAATGTCTATGAAATTAATGCTACTGTGAGAGGATTTTCTAAGTATAATGAATGCTTACATATTGGGTGAGGGTGGTTATTACTCGAGAGAGATTAGCAACTAAAAAAGGAAAATCCGGTATACAACTAGGTAAATGCTTAAAATGTTGAATCAAAAAAGAAACATTCCAAGAACACTAAGTGGTGAAGTCAATCGCCCTAGATCATTACCCAACTGAATTAGTCATATGCGTTTCATTTGTTAAATCAAAAATACCAAAAACAATCTTCTTTCGTGTCATGTTTAATTATGTTTATGTTTATTGAGTAGTTTAGCATCCCAAACACTTTATCATTGGTCCAAATTACTTAAAGCTTACTAATTTTGGTGCTTATCATTTATAATCTTCGTGGTTCAACACTCATTTTATCACTTTATTATTTGTCCGACTTTGTACACTTCAACGCATACGATGTCTTCGAGTGAAAACCGACATACTGTTTCTAAGTTGTTCACTGTCTTGAGAGGTGAAGCCTCTCAGTGCGAGGGTACGGTCACACCTTCCATTTTTTAGTTTAAAAAATACTTATTATTATAAATACTTCTTTAAATGTTATCATATTATTATTTTTATAAATTCCTGCACCCCTAATAAAAAGAATTGCACTTCAACACCTCTTGACGAAGTACCTGACATCACCCCTAGAGTTTGCTCTCACTTCATCGTGGTAGATCCTATTGTGGATATTAGCTTAATTGTAATCGCTGAAAGGCTAGTTTCTTTAGGACAATTTTTGGGGCACGATATAGGGACATGTAGTAGATGGGAAGAGAAGCTGATAAATGGTGGTGGATGGTTGACACAAATGGACAATACAGGGTGAAACAAGTCTACAACATGCTTAGAAGTGAAATAGCCGCCCAACTGCCACAACAGAGACAAGAAGAGCTGCAGG
>JAOWBN010012285.1:0-10937 GCA_028565015.1 Pinguicula moranensis
CCGGTATAAAAAAAGGTATAACCAAGGTGGACAGCCGCGGTTCCATTGGCCGGATTTGTGTTTCTACAGCGGCGATGTACAATAGTTGTCGGAGAATGCTGTCGTAGAATGCATTCAAATTGCTACAGTAGAGAGCATTCAAATTGCTACAGTATAGAGCATTTCAAATTGGAATGCAGTAAAATCTTGTCAAAAATAGTTATCTAGTGGTGAATGCACGAAACTACTTATTTGGCCTTTGCTCACTAAAAAAAATTTCATGCCTTTTATAAACCCTCTAAATTTGTTGTAGTGAAAGAAAAAAAGCACAACAATAAAAAAAACAAAACGCATATAACTCTACAATTCTTAGTCGGCGGGGGTCTAGACACGGGCTTGATGGATGAAAATGGGCCAACAAGAAATTGATTTTGTTGGAGAAATGAGCAGAAGCTCGACTGTACATAACATATAAAAGGCCACATTGGTGGCTTTGCAAGTTTTCTTAGGGTGGTGGTGGTGGTGGGTGTTAGTTTAAATTGAAGGTTTAAAATCATAGAAAATGAATTGGGCCCAAATCAGTCCGTCTTTTACAATTTGCCGTACATGGTTCCGATTTCAATCGAAAATAGAATTAGAGAAAATTGCTTGTTTTCACCGATGATCGCATCCACTAGGTAATTCTGAGGCCGGAGGATCGCTGCCAATAAGCAATATACCAATTTCAGGCATTGTAGAAGAGCCTCCTTTGCTCCTGATGTTGTTGCCATGTGTTTGAATCTCCTCAGATTTGTCAATTTCGCAATTTCCAAATTTTCCAAACCACGGCCACCCACAAACTTTTTCATAGTTCAACGTTTCTTTCTTTCGGTTTGTTGAAAATACCTGGCAAGGTTCCGGTTGATACAGAATGCAGCAACAAGTAGGATGCAACATCAGAAGAAATGAGGTGTTCTATAATTCCCATGTCTAATGCATTTCTACAGAAGTAAGGCTACATCAACTTATATCCCTGCTGCAGAATCATTCCTAATGGAACGGCCAGGCGTCACATGCCTATTAATAAAGATGCAAACACGATTTCATTCTTGATGTAATTTTATTTATTAGTCTTTACTTTTCGAATAAGATTGCGCCCAATCGACGTGTGTATAAAGCCATGGATTAGTGAATTGTTACAGACTTAATTTTTCGAATCAAAAGCATTTACGACGCATGTCACTCTTTGTTGTTTTCTTCAAATTCAATCAGCAAATTGGATTCATTTGCTCTTCTTAACAGTTAAAACTGAAAAACTTGTTCAATTTTTTATGGTATCAGAGCCAATCGGTTGGTAATGGGTACTAATAACTTCATTGAAGAACAACTACAAGTCCTTGGTAGTTATAGCCCTGCACTCAAATTGTTGGAATCCTACTCAATGAAACAAATTATCTAATATGGAGGAGAGCAATGGAATCAGCTCTTGAAGCAAAGCTGAAGATTAGAATGGTGGATGGAACGCTAGAGAAGCCGAAAGAAGACAATAAATTGTTCTTGAAATGGAAAAGAGCGAATAGTTTTGTTTCCTCATGAATCAAAGGTTCTATGATGTCGGATCTCATGAAGCAATTAATGTTTACTCATGATGCATGACAGTTGTGGCAGGACTTGGAGCAGCGTTTTGGTCAGCAAGTCTACCACACTTATTTGAGTTAAGGGGGACAGTGGCAACGTTGAGACAAGGGACAACCACTGTAGGAGAACATTTTGGCCGACTTAAAAAAGTCTGGGATAAGTATGATCAATTGAAACCTCTGCCACGAGTGGATGAAGAAGTAGGATTAATGCTGAAATAGAGAGAAAACGAAGACAGAGTAATGAAATTCCTAATGGGGCTAAATGACTCGTATGATCATGACAGAAGCCAGATAATTAGCATTGAATTACTACCACATCTTGACAAGGTGTACAACTTGATTGTCACTACTGAGAAGCATCGACAGATCATCATTAATATGGCCACAGGGGCGGATGACATGAACATGGCAAATATGACCAGAGTAAGAGGTTGGAACAAAGGAAAGAATGATAAACATCCTAACAAGAATGGTTTGGAATGTAGCCATTGTGGGCGCAGTGGTCATGCAATTAATGCCTTCTATAAGTTGAAGGAAAGACCTAGTGTAGTTATTGTGGCAAGAAAGGACACGTCTTGGAAAATTGTTATCAACTAAAAGGATACCCAAAGCAAAAGGGAAGACAACATCATGCAGCTTACCAAGCAGCTGATTCAAATGACCAACAATGGGGTGCAACGCCACTTGAGTACCAAAATGAAGATGTGGGCCATTTATATGAGGTTATTTGACAAATGCAAAGAGATATCTCCATGCTAACAAAAGGAAAAGGTGCAGAACAACCGCAAGATAAGATGTCAGTGAACATGGTGCACCTTGATGATTTTGCAGGTACCACTGCTTGCCCTATTTTAATTGATACTACTTGTAAGATTTTGTTGAAAGGAGATTGGATCATAGAAATGGGAGCAACAAATCATATGTGCATTGATTTAAGCATGATTCTTAATCTTGTTCCATTCAAAACATTCACACCAGTACGGCTGCCAGATGGTACAATTATATATGTTCTTTGTCATGGAGACATTCTGTTGTCCAGCTCAATTCCGCTGAAGTTCTGCTTGTACATTCCCACCTTCAAACATAATCTGTTGTCTGTAAGAAAACTCTTGATACAATCTAACATCTCTTGCCTTTTCTTGCCTACATTTTGCATATTTTAGGACCTTAAAACTAGCAGAACCCTTGCAGTATGTGTGGTGATCAAAGAATTATATTGTTTGCGTGAAGCCTCTTTTGACCCTAAGCTGATCCAACTTGTACAGAGTCTATCAACATCTGATCCACTGCAGAACAACTTATTTTGTAAATGGGCTTCAGAATATGTAAATAGTGCATGTGCAGTGCTTACTCCACACCTGCTTCACAATAGACTCGGTCACCAATCCTTAGATGTTTTGAAACACATTAAACTCTTGAAGCCTATAATTACAATGTAAGGAATGGATTTCTGTTATCAAATTTGTCCATTGGCCAAGCAAACCTGCCAACCATATTCTCTAAGCACTAGCAAATCTATGCAGTGTTTTGATCTTATCCATGCTGATTCATGGGGACCATATAAAAGTTCATCTCTCACATATTGCTGCTACTTTTTTACAATTATAGATGATAAAAACATATGCATTTGGACTTTCCTTTTCCATACCAAGGGCATGGTTCATCATCTTCTCTCTAATTTCTTTAATCTTGCGCAGACACAATATGGAAAGAATGTCAAAACCATACATACTGATAATGGTTCTAAAGTTACAAACTCACAGTGTAAAAACTTGTTCTCTAAACTTGGTATTAGCCATCAACGTAGTTGACCTTATAGACCGCAACAAAATGAAGTTGTGGAACGTAGACATAGAAACCTTCTTGCAGTTGCTCGAGCTCTCTTATTTCAATCTCACATGTCAAAAAAAAATTGGGGTGAAGCCATCCTTACAACCACTTTTCTCCTAAATCGATGCCTAGCTGTGTGCTCAATTGGCAATCCCCGTATGTAGTTTTATATGGTTCACAACCTGATCTTTCCTCTCTTAGGGTGTTTGGATGTCTATGCTATGTCAGGCATAAAACTCCTTCAAAGGATAAATTTGACCAAAGATCTTTACAATGTTACTTTGTGGGATATCCTGTGGGGCAAAAGGGCTATAAAATTTATATCCCTTATCAAAAGAAAGTAATTGTCTCTAGATATGTCATACTCCATGAGTCCATGTTTCCACCTCATTCTTCTACCAATTCGTCCACTGAAACCTTTCATCTCATACTTGATATCCCAGTACAACACTTTGATTCCCATGAACCTGATGATCATTGTCTTGCTAATAAATCTCCAATGCAGACACAACATATTCCTCAATGCCCTTCTCTAACAACTCCAGAGGATTCTAATGATTTACTTGACTCATCAGACCCAATTCCATCCCTTCCAGTGTGGCAGAGCCAAAGAGCTTGATAACCCTCTGTCCTGCTCAAAGATTATGAAACATCTTTCTCATGTAAATCTTATATTATTGTCCAGCCTGTACTCTCTACTTCAGATAATGCTTTCAACAATGCACACAATGAATTTGTAGCTAACTTGTCTATGATCACTAACCCGAAGCATTACGATCAAGCAAGACACAATGCCAACTGGATCAAGGCTATGAAAATAGAAATATAGGCCCTGGAATCCAACAACACTTGGGAATTGACCAATCTGCCACCTGGCAAGAAAGCCATTGGGAGTAAATGGATTTACAAGGCAAAGTGCAAAATTGATGGATTGGTTGATAGGTATAAAGCAAGGCTCGTTGCCAAAGGCTACAACCAACAAGAAGGTCAGAATTTTGCTGAAATTTTCAGCCCTGTTGCAAAGGTGGTGACAATGCGCTTGCTGATGGCAATTGCAGCCTCAAAGGATTGGGCAATTCATCAACTAGATGTAACAAATGTTTTCTTTCATGGTTCCCTTGATGAAGAGATCTTTATGCATCCATATCTTGGTTACTCCAAAGCCAAGAAGATAGAAGTCTGCCTCTTAAAAAAATCCTTGCATGGGCTCAAACAGTCCTCTAGACAATGGAATCTAGAATTCACTAATGCATTTTATGCATATGGCTTCAAACGATCATACCATGACCACTGCTTCTTTACACTACATCATTCTCATCTTTTCCTACTTGTCTATGTAGATGATGTTTTGCTTACTAGTACTGACCTACAGCCGATCACAAAAGTAAAGGATTATCTCCATATCACCTTCACCATTCATGATCTTGGTAATGCACATTACTTACTGAGAACGAAACTTGCTAGATCAATGAATGATTTGTATATTAGCTAGAGGAAGTATGTAACAGAGCTACTTTGTGATGCAGGATATATTGATTCAGAAACTATCTCTATTCCTATGCCGCCAAGGATTACGTTTGCTGCAGTTTATACTGACACGACACCCGTATATCACAATCCAGAAAAATTCAGGAGGTTAATTGGCAGGCTACTTTATCTTAACTACACCAGGCCAGATCTTACATTTGTTTTGCAACAGTTAAGTCAGTTTGTGCATGCTCCTCATGATTCTCATTGGCAGGCTGCCAAAAATGTACTGAGATATCTTTCTGGCCATCAAGATCTTGTGAAAGCACTAGGTGGAGATCTCTCCACCACCGAGAACAGGAATGGGTTCTAGTGATATGATAAGTTAAGCTAGTCACCTCTTGATCATATCTATTCTTCGGCAAAATGGACCATTGAGCCTCACTTTTTGTCAATAACTTCCAGCGCCACTTTTCCAATAATGAGACGTTGAGAGATTTAAGATCGGCAATACCTAATCCACCATCCTTTTTTTATTGGCATAGAACATCCTAAGATATCTTGTTTGGCCCAAGACGTTAGATCCCCACAAGAATCTTCTGAGTAGTCAAGTCAAAGTTTTTAAAACTTTGATAGGGGCCTTATAACCTGAGAGAAAATATTTTGGTAAGTGAATAAGCCCGGCTTTAACCATCACTAATCTCCCTCCAAAGGTTAAATGTTTATTTTCTCATCTTTGCAACCTTTTTCACATAGTGTTAACTACTGATTGCCACATAGAGATTCTCCTTGGGCTATCTTCTATTGGCAACACTAAATACTTGAAAGGCAGGGAGCCTGTTGCACATTTAGTATAGTGGCTGACCCTCTCAAGAGGTTGCTATTGTTGTAGTTAATTTAGCCCACTCACCAACTCCAAGAATGTGAGGTGATGAAAGGAGCGGATATTTTGATATGTTCATTCGCTCATAAGCAAGGTATCATCTGCAAATTGGAGATAGATGTGTGAGTTGTAAGGTGCCAATCATGTAGGGTTGCTCCAAATTTAACATCCTTGCCTTCTGCTTTAGAATTTCTAGTCCCTCTACTTATATGAAAAATAAAGCTGAGAGGGGGTTATCTTGTCTTAGTCCTCTATTGAATTGAACACTTAAGTTGGGTTGTCATTCACCAAAATAAATGCTTGGGCATTGAATATACATTCCATAATCGACCTTTTCCATATTTGATTAAACTACATTCCTTCCATCATCAACATTATCAAAAGGTTTCTGAAAATCTTCTTTGAATAGTAGACAACTAGTGGAAGGTTTTCTTACACTTAATAAAACATTTTACCTGAAAAAAAATCAAGAAATTGATATAGTCTACCTATACAAAACAGACCCATCTTTTGAAAGAAATTGATTCAGCAAACTAGAAACAATAATTTAGGGGAGCAATGCTTTCACTTATATTGCAAATTATAAAATCCTAAACGATATATACTAATAAGAAAATCATTATTGACAAAATAAAATTTTGAAAACAGAGACAAGATATTAAAAAAGAATCCTTCAATTCACAGTAAAGATTCAAAATACCTGCAACATGTGCCACATAACTATTGATATACAAAATCGGACACTGAGATCATCTTTGAAACTCAGTGAAGGATAGCCGCGAAGAAAATGGAGGAATTACTAAAGAAGCTAATGTTGATGAATTACCCGAGAGCAGGCGCATCTATTTGCTGGCGGCGAGCACTACGCCCTTCTGAATGGATATTTTCAAGTATAGAATTTTGCTTGGGATTACGAATTTGTTTGATTTGGTTGCAATTCTTGTATGAATTCATGCAACACTTTGCTTTGTATTTATCCTCGATTGATTCTGCATATTACTGGGTGATAAGTCGCCATTTTCCCAGCAAAATTTGCAAGGGGATGCTCTGGTACACGACGAGGAAACTTATTAGAATAAGAAATAGTGAAAAACGTGTGATAAGGAAGAATCCCTAAATTAAGGGATTCTTACCTTATCAAATCCCTGAAATAGTGGAGGACGTGTGAGAAAACAGTGGAGATATGAGAAAACTGAAGTCTAGTCCTATATATTTGATGTACTCAGATTAATGAAAAACACACAAGAATTGAAATCATTATTTTCTCTCATCAAAAATAACTTGCTAACATGGTATCGGAGCCACCGATTCTCTGATTCGATATTTTCTCAACATCTGCCTAGACGTCCAATACTCGGGATCCCGACTGGCGTGACTTGACTACCACGGAGGTTGGTCAGACCTCGGCAGGTCCAGCCACAGCGGTTCCGACAAATTTTAATACACAATTTTCCAATCTACTCACCCAACTCAACACTTTTGAGACGCCCGTCTCAATTAGCGTCAGACTTACAAAATATTCCCACTTTGGATCAGACTCATGCGAGTCACAATCGGTGGCAGAGGTCCCCTAAGTCATATAACTGGTGACCCTCGACCACCGGCGAAAATCGATCCAATTTATGCACGTTGGGAACAAAGTGACCTCACCATTTGCTTCTGGTTGCTCAATTCTATCGATCCATTGTTGGTAAATCAATATGCTGAATGTCCCATGGCCAGGGAGCTCTGGAAAGCATTATCCACAACACTCGGCAGCACTAGTGATGCCCTTCAATTGTATGACACTATCGTGAAGGCAAATCATCAAAAATAAGGGACAGGGACACTGGAACAATTGTTTAGCAATCTCCAATGTCTATGGCGAGACATTGAATGCAGAAAACACAATCCGATAGAATCCGCGAATGATATTGCCACATTTCATCGACTCCGTGAAGAGACTAAATTGTTTATGTTTTTATCTGCAATTCACGATGTCTATGATACCACTCGCCAAGATATCCTCAAACAAACACCTCTCCCTTCAGTTGAGGCTGCCTACGCCGCTTTCAGACAAGAGCGAACTCGTCGTGGCATATTCCACTCTGACAGCGGCAACAAAACATTATTAGGCAGAATTGGAAGCGGCCTAGCCATGCAGGGTCGCACCAAATCCGTACGCCAAATACTGCATATGGTGGCTCCCGCTCCTTGCAGTAGTGAAATCACTAAAAAGTCCTGAATGTGGTGTGGATTTCCAACAAACCGATCACACCCAGGAAGGCTGTTATTAACGGATTGGTTACCTGGACAAAAGCGAGAAATCCCGCCTTTGGTGTAAAGACTGTTAGCGTGCTGGACATAATAGGGACGGTTGTTATAAAAGCATAGGTTATCCGGCCAATTGAACGGATCCACGGAAAAGAGGGATGAAAGGCGGCTCCTCTGCAGCAGCCGTGGGCAACGAAAATGTCACAAGCAGCGACAGCGGAGTAGGCTTCAGGGCGATAGGCGCGGCACTCGATTTAGCAAAGAAGACGAGAGGACAGACTCTACGGTGCTCGACTTGGAGAAAACGAGAGGTAGGGTTAAGTTTTTATCAACTTTTGCAGATTGGTCCCCGAAGGATTTGAATTTTGCAACTGAACCCCTTGCGTTATTTACCTCCCCTCGGAGTTCGGAGAAATTGCGTCGTGGTCCCTAAAGTTTGAGGCTTGTGCGTCACGGTCCATGAAGACTCCAGACTCTACACCGAGGCCCCAACAAAATTCTATTCCTACAGCACGGCCCCAGGGGTCGGTCCTTATATTCTCATTCTGGGCCTCCCAGTTTATTGTATTTACAGAACACCCCAGACTCATATGGTCACATCACCAACCGTGGACCCCACTCCCAAACCATGGGTATTCGATTGTTGTGCCACTGACACAATAACTAATGATCTTAAAGATATTTGCAGTCATTTTGTTCCCAGTCAAACATCAATTCAAACTGCATATGGCGGGTTTGCACCTGTCAAAGGGGCAGGATCCATTGCCATTACTCCCAAGCTTACATTACAAAATTGCTTATTTGTGCCGTCTTTGTCTTGCAAGCTCTTATATATCAGCCATGTCTCCAAGGAACTCAATTGTTGTTCTCTAATATATCCGAAATTCTTTTTATTACAGGATATCAAGACGAGAGAGATTATTGGGAATGGCACTGAACGTCGGGAGCTGTACTTTGTCGATGATGTGGCATGTCCGGGCACGAGTTTGTTGGCACATGGTTCTACAGACAGACAGGCGTGGTTGTGGCATCGTCATTTGGAACATCCATCCAATGGTTATTTACATCTCCTGATTCCTCAATTTTCTAAAGCTTTTGATAGTATGAGGTGTGAAACTTGTGTTTTAGCTAAAAGTCATTGTCACAATTATCCGATGACTGATTCTCGAGTAGCTAAACCATTTGATTTGATACATTCTGATATTTGGGGTCCAACCCCTACTTCTGGCTCTTTTCGAATTCGATATTTTATGGTATTTATTGATGAATGTACTCGAATGACGTGGATCAAATTTCTGAAACACAAGTCAAAAGCCCCTACAAAATTTATGGATTTTTTCATTATGGTTCAAACCCAGTTTCAGGTTACTATCAAAACTCTCCGCTCAGATAACGGAGGGTAATATATTAATAGTTCACTCTAGGATTTCTTCAGGATTCATGGCCTTATTCATCAAACTACATGTTCTCACACTTCACAACAAAATGGTGTTGTCGAGCGTAAGAACCGAATAGTCCTTGAGGTCACACGAGCATTATTACTCGACTCCCGAGTTCCAAAATCTTATTGGCCCGAAGCGGTTGCTACCGCCGGATATTTGTTGAACCGTCTTCCTACAACGATTCTCAATTTGAAGACACCTTTACAAACATTATTCATCCTAGCTTCCGTGCCTCCTCATCTTACTATTCATCCAAGGGTCTTTGGTTGTTCTGTGTTTGTCCATATCCCTAAAGATTGTACCAAGCTTGATTTGTGTGCTATCAAGTGTGTATTTGTTGGTTATGGTATCGATAAGAAAGGTTATCATTGTTTTGATCCAAGTACACAAAAGCTATATACAACCATGGATTGTAATTTTTTGGAAATAGAATACTATTATGCCAGTTCGTCCTTCGGTCAGGATAAGATCAGTACTTTGCCCAATACATTGGACTGGCTCCTTGACCGAATGGTCCAAGACTCAGAGTACCCGACTACAGCACCTACAACCCTATCTTCTGCCACACCAACATCTTCATCAACTCCCTCACCTAATATACCTGAGGTACGTGTTTCTGAATCTATCATAGTCATGTTATTATGACTTTCGCTCACAGTAGCAGGGACATGAGAGAAGTATATAGCCCTATGGTTCCTACTATTTCACGATATGCACTACCTCATAAAAGTACAAGAGGAGTTTCAGCCAAGAAATATGAGCCTAATCATAAATCCCGACAATCGATATATCCTATGGCCAATTTGTTCAAGGATTAACGTCTCAGTTCTCCAGGTCGAGCATATGTTACTGCACTATATTCAGTCCAGCTACACCAACTGTTCAAGATGCATTAAAACATGGAGAATTGTGCAAAGCAATGGAAACTGAGATGGATGCACTCGTGAAGAATGGTACTTGGCAGGTTCATGATTTACCTCCCGGAAAGAAAGCAGTTGGTTGTCAGTGGGTTTTTACTATCAAGCACAGAGCAAATGGAGAAATTGAACGGTATAAGGAAAATTGGTGGCAAAAGGATATACACAGACATACGGAATCGATTATTCTGAGACTTTTTTCTAGTAGCTAAGATAGATACAGTGTGTGTAATATTATCTTCTGTTGCAGCAAATTTAGACTGGCCCCTTCATCCATTTGATGTGAATAATATTTTTCTTCATGGATACTTACAAGAGGAGGTATATATGGAATCGTTACCAGGATTTTCCCATAACACAAATCAAGTTTGTCGCCTAAAAAAAGCGCTCTATGGTTTAAAGCAGTCACAAAGAGCTTGGTTTGGTCAATTTACAAGTACAATGAAACAAAATAGATACAAACAAGGCAACTCAGATCACACACTATTTATCAAACAAAGGGGTGAGTTGGTTACATGTTTGATTATCTATGTTGACGATATGATCA
>JAOWBN010012296.1:0-10936 GCA_028565015.1 Pinguicula moranensis
TTCATTTCCGAAATAATTTCGGATCGGAACGGAAATTGCCATTTCCGAATTCCGAATTCCGAATGAACACCCCTAATCCTTATTACTCTGAAAATTTAACAAACATGACAAATAAAAAATGTGAGCAAACACCATCACGGAAGTTGCTAATGGTTGATGAACTGAAAGAATCAACATTGAGTATGTATAGCTCTTTGAGTACCCTTCCCACTGCTAGAATTTCACACGTTTTAAGGTCCTATAAGACTGACTCCTACACAGCTGCTGTCTATGCACAAGACAGACATTAGGCAAGAAACTGAATCCTACAGCTGCTGTCTGCATCATTTTCCTTACTGACAGCAGATTATATTTAAAGATGGGTAAGAATAAGCAGGATTGCAGCTTCATGTTGTCATGAAGAATAACATCTCCCTTGCATAAGACTGACTTGATGCTCCCATAAGGAAGCCACACTGGTGTGAACTCAGAAATGTTAACAACGTTATGCATCAGCCGAACATTTGTGCACATGTGACTTGTGGCGCCAGTATCGACAATCCAGTCATAACTTGAAATATCATCATGTTTAAGAGCAACAATTGTAGAGTAGAATGTGGTACATGCAAAATCGCCAAAATGCACCATATTTGCAAGTGATTTTGTTCCTTCATATACAACTCCTTTGCCCTTTGACAACCTGTGCAATTCCTTTTGCATCTCACCAATGATCCCATACAAGTTAGTCATACCATCAGCCTTGCTAAAATCCAGTGGGGTTGTTGCTTCCTCAAAATGCTCTGCTTGTA
This sequence comes from Pinguicula moranensis, assembly GCA_028565015.1. Lineage (NCBI taxonomy): Eukaryota > Viridiplantae > Streptophyta > Magnoliopsida > Lamiales > Lentibulariaceae > Pinguicula > Pinguicula moranensis. Next base: position 789 of record JAOWBN010012296.1, read on the forward strand.
AAGCTGTTGTTGGAGGCTTCCCTCTTTGCTTAACGTCTGGCCACCAATCTGGATAACCTTTCATCTTGAAGCAGTTCTCTATGGTATGCGCTGATTGCTGACAGTAAGTGCAATACAACTTGCTTTTATCAACTTTGCTCGTAGACTTCCCATCTTTCTTCCACGTTTGATCTGCTCCTCCTTTCATCATTAACGCTACATTCAGAACATCTAATTTCACTGCAGTAGCATTACTGACTTGTTTATGTTTTATAGCAGCAGTAATCATATTGTATACACGATCAATGTCAGGTAATGGATCAACATATATAATCTAACTCCTTTCAGAATCATATATATCACTAAGTCCCATCAAAAACTCCATGACATTATCCTCATTATCTCTCCTAAACAACGTAGCATCAATATCACCAGGAACTTGTGGAACAGGATGCAATTGCTCCAACTGATCCCACACAGCCTTCAGTTTCCCAAAGAATTCACAAACGGACATAGAGCCCTGCCTCAGCATGCTTACAGTTCACTTTAATTCAAACAAGTGTGGAAGATTTGATGTACCAAGTCTAGTCTCTAAACTAATCCACAGCTTCCGCGCATCATGAATGAACATGAAAGTTTTGGATAGATCAGGCGTAATGGAGCTATGAATCCAAGAACATACCAGACTATTAGCTCTCTTCCACTTCATCGCAAGATGTGAATCATCATCAGGTTTATGCAGTGTGCCATCTACAAAACCTACCTTCAACATCACTTCAAGTGCGGCTAACATCGCACTCTTCCAGATCAGGTAATTAGTCTGTGTCAGTAGCACAGAGACCAGAGAAACACCTGGACTATCAGTTCCATGAACTTGGAGTTGCTCTTCAAGAAAATCTTCCTTCGCCTTGTGAATATGCTCGAGTTTCAGCAAACGATCAGCTTCAATTGCTTCAGCCAGCGCACGACTCCTATCGCTTTCAGTAGTCATAGCAATCGGAAACACGAATTGAATTGAAACAATACGCTGAAAGATAATTCCTCGAGCAAAATTGCAGAAAAACACAAAATTAGCCAATTATGTAGATAAGCGGATCACTCCGTGACCAAAGCCGAGATCGATTAACGATTCTCTGATACCATGTAGAATTGTGCAATGAGAATCAGATTTGCAGGTAATCTTGTATCTATGAAGAATTAAGATTTTGGGGAAGCACAACTATGCTTTTCGCCTTTTTTGGATTTTCTGTTATTCAAAGTCAACTACAAACCAACTGATAACAACTATTTAAAGAACAAAAAATGCGCCGTTCACAAGAACGCGATATACAAAGAAAATGCAAATAACTCAAACAGAAACAAAACGCCGCTGTCTCCAACTCTTCCTTCAATACAAAATAGATTCACGATTCTTCAAGTGTAACCACGCTTTTCATTCTTAGTGAAGCACCTGCGCGGCACGATGAGAAATCATCGTGCGGCCACGTCTTAACCATCTTTCTTCTTAATTGAGATATTAGCAACACAACAACTTGTGCTCTCTTGTTCTACAGCTTCAAAACAGACTTCCTGATCAACTGATTTGGGGACTGCATCTAATGCCTCATACGTCAACAAATCATTATCATGTAATTTTTTTTTGTTGACCATGGTGTCTGAAACCTTTTTGGCTGACTAATATATGTGATCGGCAATTTTTACATGGTTGAAGTGGGGTCCGATGCTTCCCCGAAGAGGGTCCGTGGTTGTAGTCCCAACAAATTATTTTCATCCAATAAAAATTTAAACCTAAGCCTCTTATTAGAATTTAGGTCATTCACCACCAGCCAACCATTATCATGTATTAACTTTAGGATGTAAATAACTTGTAACAACTGATACTTCACTAGTCATGCATTTTGCATTTTGCTCTGGCTTACTCATATCCTAATTTTTATTTCCCACCTTTGGTCAAGAAGTGTGTCCCAAAAAGTACCGACTTATTAAAACATCCCATTATATGATACATTGAAGAATTTGATTCACCAATTTTTTGTCATGCAAGCTAACAACTTTTCTTAGTTTAGACTAATAAGAAAGTTTGTGCAGATCGACAAAATTCGATTCGTTATTTCTTAGTTTTCCAGTGTCACTCGTCAAAGGTGTGGGCTTGGCTTCACAGGGCCCCATCAAGTAGGTTGAAACCTGAAGGTGATTGCTGAGCTCTAAGTGGGAAGACTTGGGTAAGCTCTCACAAGCTTGGTATCTTATGAAGAGGAGTCCAACTTTACTTTTATGCACATTAGGATTTCAATAATGAAGAAAGATTCCAAATTAACTTTATATGTAAATTTTTTATTTTTTTAATTTGGTCCCCAAGATAATCTAATAATATTTGTCTCTAAGCAAATAGAGATATCTTGCTTAGGTCAGTGGCAAACTATTTGGTTCTCAATTCCAAACACCACGGATCGACTTGCCCGAAACTTTTGAGTTGTTTTTTAGATACAAACTCAAAAAATTGATACACACAAGGTTCGAACCCTTGTTGGCGCAAACAAAGATAAGTGGAGCAACCACTATACCATGGAAAACATATGATTAATTTAGGTTATATAATTATATTATTGATATAGAGGTAAGAAATAAGTTTTAATAGATATTAATTCATATTTGTTTTGATAGTTTTTAATTTTTTTCATATTTCTTCAATATATTTATTTTTGAGATTGTATTAAAAAAAAATTATTACGTAAATTGAAAAACAATTCATTTTTTATAAAAAAAATTATTTATTTTTTACCTTAAACATTCATCAATCAAATTCAACCCATTTCGCTCAAATCTGAAGAACAAATCATATATATGCGACTTAAACCGATTCAAGCATATCCGATTCGACCTAACCCACTCTATCTAAACCCAAATGGCTCCCCTTCAATTCCTGGCTCAGCCCCTGTTTTTATGTATGTATTTATGTAAGAAAAAAGTTTATATTTTACAAAATTGGGGCAATTGCCCACTAGTCGTGGTTACATTTGCACTACTTCTGCATGTGCATCTTACAGAAAAACATATGTGATGCACTGCACTGCACTGCACTATCATCATTGTACAAGTTATGGTCTTTGTGTTAAGAATTGAATGAGCTCAAAAGTCGTACATTTTTCATTGATCAAATCGTGTACATATAAGAGAGAATTCAAGAGTTTGTTAGGTAGTGGAGTTTGTGGGATAGGGATCCATAACTCATGAATCCCTATCCTTTACAATTTTTAATTTATAACAAACTCCACTACCTCTATCCACTATCTAAAACATGGGAGAAGCGTATATCCATGAAAGTATCAGATGCTGATAGCACCTTTCTCTGAGGCTAAAGTTAGAGAGGCTGTGCGGAGATGCAAGGGAGGAAAAGCTCTAGGTCCAGATGGTTTCACTTTCCAGTTTTATCATGAGTTTTGGAATGTGATAAAGAATGATATCCTGGGTTTTGTAGAAGAATTCCATAGCGGGGGAAAGCTGCCATCAGAATTTTGCAGATCTTTTATTTCTTTACATGCAAAGGTGGGCAATCCAGTCCATCCAAGTGAACATTGGGCTATATCTTTGTAGTATAGCACAAGATAAGTATAGCACAATACATGCAAAGATTACAATCATAGATGGAGTTCAAGTATGGGTGTGGCACTGGAGAAGAGGCTGCTCGGAGAGCAAGACTTGCTGGACCAATTAATAGCACTACTCGCAGAATATCAAATTTCAATACAAAGTGACCATTGGAGATTGAAAGAAGAAGAAAGCGGAATATACACGGTCAAGAGTGCTCACCAACAGATCAGAAAAGATGTTGGTCTAACCCTCCGCCCTCCCCAATTCTCTTCTTGGCAGGTTATGGAGTTCAAAACTTCGAGTGAAACTCTTTGTATACACTTGACGTGCGCTACAAAATAGAATACCAACTCAGGCGAATCTCAGGCACATGAACATACCAATTGAAGCTCAATTAATACGCATACTCAGCGAATTGGAAGAAGAAACAACAATTCACTTGCTCTCGGCATGCCCATGGACGCAGTCAACCTGGCAGCTCCTCCACTGCTGGTTGAAAATCCACATCACGCTGCACAATGAAACCGCAACAACATTTGAGGTGCACGCCGAGTTGAAAAAGAAAAACATAAAGAGAAGGAGTGGATCTGTAACGAGCTTCACTTATAGCTAGTTACTGGAGATCTGTGAAAGAAATCCTCTCTATAGTACCGAGTTGTTTTGTGTAGACTAACAAGACGAGTGAACAGATGTCGGTGCATGCTAGCTCAGCGGGTTAGCATGCTGCCTCCGACCTCAGGGTTTGCCTAGAGGTCGAGGGTTCGATTCTCAGTGAGGGAGATTCGGCCTGACATTCTGAGGGGATTAGTCGGCGGGCCCAGAAAGCCCAAAGGATACCCCGATCGGTGGCGCAGACTTCTGAATTACCTATCAAAAAAAAAGACGAGCGAACAGATAAGTCAAGAATTTAGAATATCAAACTAATTTCTTCACAACCAAACTTTACACGATATTCTAGATAAAATACCAATGCCAGAATCGCGAGTCTGGACTACCACGCCTATTAAGTCTTTTGCACACAAAATACATTTTAATAAAATAAAAAAAACATTAATAAGGAAACCAACGACATTTCAGTTAACTTTCTCCAATGGTTGTTCTGTTCATCCTTCTCTGCTTCAACTGCCTTTCTCAGCCTTTCCCCCCTTCTTTGCTTGATCTTCCAAATTCGCCAATAGACACGGAGCAGAAGAAGTCGGGGTTGTTACATCACCTCCCCTTTTGTGGACCCTTGTCCCCAAGGGTCAATATGAGGGAAGTAATTGTGGATATGCACTACTTCTTCATAGATTGCCTGCTTATGTGTTGAACCGCTCCTTTGAACGAGTCATTGCTCCACTGGACCATTTTTCCCTGGCTTCATTCTTCTATCCAAAATTTGTTCTGGCACAATTACAAAGCTCCCGTCATGATTCATCTGAGGTGGATCTCCATATAGTAGTTCTCTACCTTTGAGCTCCTCGTTAAGTAGAGAAACATGGAAGACTGGATGTATTTTAGCCGCCTCGGGTAGATCCAACTTATAAGCCACAGAGCCAATCTTCAACAGAATAGTATAAGGTCCATAGTACCTCGGAGATAGCTTCATGTTGTGCCTAAACTGTATAGAATTCTGGCGATATGGATGCAACTTAAGGTACACTTGATCACTTGCCTCATATTGGTGTTCAACTTGCCGCCTATCAGCTTTCATCTTCATCCTCTTACTGGCTTTTATCAGATTTTCTCTCAACAAACATTGTATCTCCTCCTTCTGTAGTAAGAATTCCTTCACAATTAACCTGGCATTGGCAGACAATAGCAAGGGGATGTATCTAACTTCATATCCATAAAGAGCTCTAAATGAAGTCATTTTTGCACTGGAATGATGGGTGTTGTAGTTCCAGAATTCATCTACAGATAGCCATCTTAGCAACAGTGTGGCCTCTATGAACACATGAACTTTAGGTAGGTTTCTAAGCACCTGTTGATGTGCTTTGTTTGCCCATCAGAATGAGGATGATAGGTTGAATTGAGAGCTAACTTCTTCCCTGCCATTGTCATCAGTTCATTCCATAGTTGGCTGGTGAAGACTGTCTTTGTTTGAAATTATTTCTTGGGGTAATCCATGCAATCTGTAGATATGGTCAATGAATACTCTTGCCATAGTTTCGACGGTATAGGGATGAGCCATGCCAATGAAGTGGCTATACTTGCTAAATCTATTAATAACCATAAGGATTCCCTTCAGACTTGGCAATCCCTCAATGAAATACTAGTTGATACTGGACCAGGGAGAGGTTGGAAGAGTAAGGGGTTGCAGCAAACTAGCATGAGCTGAAGGATCTGCCTTACTGCCTGCACAAACTTCACAACTCTTCACCCACTCTTCAACTGCCCTCCTTATTCCTGGCAAATGAAAATAGGTTCGTATCTTGCTTATGGTAGCATGTATACCTGAGTGTCACCCCAATGGTGAGTCATGTAGCATAGAGATTATGTTGTGCCTCATCCCTGTCCTTTCTCCAACACAAATCTTCCTTTCCTTCTTAGTACTCCATTCTGAAATAAAAAAATCAGGGTAGCTCTTTGAGTTTGCAACCTTGGCTTGGATGATGTTGGAAAAATGAGGATCTCCAGCATAACTTTCGAGTACATCATTCATCCACTCAGCCTTTCCTTCTGAGATACTATAGCAAGATGAGCTGATCTCAAGCCCGAAATGTGACAATGCGTCAGCAACCCTATTCTTCACCCCTTTTTTGTACTGCACTGTGTAGTCATACCCCAATAGTTTTGAAGTTAACTTTTGTTGAGTCATGGTGTGTAGCATCTGCTCTATTAGGTGTTTTAGAGCCTATTGATCAATCCTTATGAAGAAGGCGGCGCCCATAAGATAGCCATACCACTTCTTGACAGAGAGTACCACAAGTAACTCCTTCTCATAGGTGGACAACCCTTGTTGTTTCACCCCTAGCGATTTGCTGAAATATACTATAGGTTTCCCTCCTTGTGTAAGAACAACCCCTATCCCCAAATCACTAGTATCAATTTCCATTATAAATTGTTCCTCAAAATTTGGTAGCCTCAGCACAGGTGCAGTGCACATGGCATACTTTAAAGACTCAAATGCTCTGTCAGCCTCATCATCCCATTGCAAAGAATCTTTCTTGATTAGTTTGGTGAGGGGTTTACTTATAGTACCATAGTCTTTGATAAATTTTCTATAGTAACCTGTTAACCCAAAGAAACCCCTCAATGATTTCAAGGTATTAGGATGCGGCCAGTTCCTCATGGTAACAATCTTTGAGGGATCAGTAGCTACCCCACTCTCAAAGATCACATACCCTAGGTATTCATTGGACTTCTGTCCAAATGAGATTTTTGTTTCCTTAGCAAATGGTGTTCCCTCATCTTCTTCAAAACATCTTCAAGATATATAAAATGATCTACCTAGCTACGACTGTATATCAGGATATCATCAAAGAATTCAGCATGTATGGTATTACCTGTATCTTCTCCCCACGATGGTGGCTATACCTCTTTTAATCATCTTGGACATCTTCTTGGCTGATATGACTTGTAGCTCTTGTTCACGTTGGTATGCTTGAATCTCAATACGTAAGCCTCCTTTGTTTATGGTCACTACCATGTTGTTATAATCATAAAGTACCGAACCGTGCAATTTCAGCTAATCCCCTCCTAAAATCAGATCATAACTGTGCAATGGAAAGGTTCTTGGGGAACAACTGAATTCCTCTCCTTGCATCTTCCACCTAAAATCCTTGCACCTCAACTCATTATGTCTTCTTACACCATCAGCCACTTCCACCATCACGGGGCTCGCATATTCCATCACACAGTTCATTTTTTCAGCTAAGTTTTTGTCCACAAAACAATATGAACTCCCACTGTCAAACAATATTTGTAAGGCATCCCCCATTGAAAGAGCCTTGAACTCGGTAAGTGTTGATATTGTTGTGACCACAAATAGCGTTTATTGACAGACTACCTTCATCCCCTGCTTCCAGAACTGGATCATAATCTATGTTACACCCTTCTGCAGAAGTTGTCATGGGGGTAAACTCAAAGTCACCCTCTGCTTGTTAGGAAAATATTTTTGTAGCACAGCGGTGGCATTAGGTAAACAGTGCACCACATTTGAAGCATAGCTTCTCCTCAAGCCTCTCTTTCATCTCTGCATCTGATATGAACTTCGCCCATTCCTGGGGTGCTACAGGTTTGGTTCTATTTGGGGTCTGGATCACACTACGATTGGATTATTTAATACTCATCTTCTGGACAACACCGGCTACAATCTTGTCCACCAGATAACACACGGTCCTTTCCTGCTTCTTGGCAGATGCAATAGCCTGCAATAAGGTAGTAGGATTATCAACCCTCACTGCTGATCTCAACTCAAACTGGAGACTCCCAATAAACTTCTCTTTAATGAATGTTTCTTCAAATTCAGGGTAATCTATCATCACTGATGTAACCATTGAATCGAATATGCGAAGTAAGTCCTGTAAGGGTTCATTGCCACCCTGCTTCAGGCACATGAAGTCCTCAAGCAAATTATATGGATCCTCCGTATCAAATTGGATAAGTGCAGTTGCCACAAATCGATCCCAGTCAGTAGGTTTGGGATATTTCAAACTCCTGAACCATGTTTCCACATCACCCTCAAAGTACATTCGTGCAAACTCAACCTTCTCATACTTGAAGATACCCGTATAGATAGCAAAAAATGCATTACTCTCCCTACCTAAGAACGGGGTTCTTTCCATTAAATATGGGGAAATCAGTATAGGGCATCTTAGCTTTTCTACCACGCCCCATGTCTTCATACTCGTAAGCTTCCACGTCTATCCCACGATTTTGAGCAAAAGGGGTATGTTCTTGGTCAGCAATTGGCTTAGGAGTAACTCCAGATATTCCTACATACTTATCTGGGGGTTACCCCAAGATGGATTTTCCAGCGTTCTATCTATGAAACATTTCAACCATCGAGTTCATTTGTTTTTCAGTCCGCTATTGGAACAACACCATAGAATGTTTAGATTTGGCTGTTTGGGACTTAAACCAACCATTGTTTTCATGAATCTCATATGATGTTCAATCTAATCGTATCTTTACCAGCTCAACTTCCTTCTCTAATTTCTCCGTACGACCTTCTTGAATCTGCTCCGTATCGGGATCTGCTTGAGGTACAGATCCTGTTGTTGTTGTTGTTTTGGAGACAATTTCTTGCTTCAATCTAGTAATCTCTTCCAAAGCTTCTACACGAGTAGCTTTAGTAGTTGAATCTACCATGATTTTGGGTTTGCGGTTCTTTCGTCGAGCTATCGTGAGGATTTGGTTTGGATAGGTAAACCTCACTGTGATATCAGTTGTAACGAGCTCACTTGTAGCTAGTTACTAGAGTCTGTAAAGAAATCCTCTCCGATAGTACCGAATTGTTTTATGTAGAGTTGAAAGAAGAAGACGAGTGAAGAGAGAGAACAAAGAGAATTTAGAATTTAGAATATCAGACTAATTTCTTCATAATCGATTTTTACATGATATTCTAGATAAAATACTAGTGCCAGAATTGCGAATCTGGACAATCATGCCTATTAAGTCTTTTACACACAAAACATATCTTAATAAAATCACAAAAACCTTAATAAGGAAACATTTCAGTTAACTTTCTTCAACCGTTGTTCTGTTCATCCTTTTCTGCTTCAACTGCCTTTTCCCTTTCTTCCCTTGATCTTCCAATTCACCAATAGACACAGAGCAAAAGAAGTCAGGGCTTGTGAAACTGTGAAATACCTCATCTGCTCCTTACTAAAACATGTGAAAAGTCAGATTTGCCCCTAAAAACTATTCGAGACATGTGCTCAAACTTCAAAACTTAACCGTTGGATCAAGCAGATCCAACGGCCATTCCTGTTGCAGATGTCACAAAATCCATTTGTACTGATTTCATCTCGACCGCACATCCTCTGTCAAGATCAAATGGTCGACCCCAAAACCCTTCTGCGTGACGCCTCGTTACTCCCTTCGATCGCTTCGAACACTTCAAACGACAACTCTAATCTTTAAAAAGCTCTGAAGCTCTTCAATGGCGATGAGAAGAAATCTACACAATTCTTGCACTTCTGAGTTCAAGAGTTCTTGGTATTTGTGTTGGATCTAGGGGACAAGATTTCACAAATCTCCGAAATTTCGAAATCGAAATCAAGACCCAAAACTGTGTAATCCGTGTTCTAGGAAGTTAGGGTAAAGCTACACGTACCTGTAGTCGCCGGAAAACCAACGAAGCCCGCCGGAATTCCACCAAGCTGTGCGAACAAACCGGTCACGTAGCTTCCAATAAAGGCAAGCCTCTACTGGAGCACTCCCTGGGAGAACTGAAACTGGTTGCTAGACCAATTACCGGGCGAAAATGGCGAGACGATCGGTCGGAAAAGTCGTTCGCTCGAACGAGATGAAAAAAATGAAAAACACCCGAGCGGGGTTTACGGATCTCGTTCCTTCGTTATCTTTCATTCAACCGACACACATGAGATTTAATATCTCATATGTAATTGGGCTTTTGGGCCCAATTCGAC
>JAOWBN010012307.1:0-10936 GCA_028565015.1 Pinguicula moranensis
CCCAAGCTTTTGCGAATTTGCAATCAATTTATCGATTTTGTGCTGATAATGATTGTTGCTTCATACTTACTTGGGTTATTGTTAGAGTACAACAAAATATGGGTGACACTGATGGAGGGATTCAATGAGGGGGATTGTACCCGCTATGCCTGGATTGTGGATCATTCAAAAAACAAGTGTTCTTGTCTTCTATAGTTGTCGCTAAAGTTCAATTCCCATTTGGGTCTTTTACTCATTTATCTTAAAATCCTTTAAATTTAATTCATTCGAAGTGCGATCAACATCAATTTTCTAAAATGAAGGTTTTAAGTATTATGTTCTATTTATAGATGGTTATTCTAGATACACTTGGTTGTAACATTTGATGCTAAAATCTGATATTTTAAGTGTTTCGTAAATTTAAAAATATTAGTGGAAAATTAATTTTCTAGAAAAATCAAGCAATTTCAATCAGATGGGAGTGATGAATTTACGTCTCAATCATTTTCTTATATTTTGATGAAAAATAGAATTTAGCATCTTTTGGTTTGGGAAAACTCTTTCCAAATTATTTTCTCTCACTTAACATTTTACCAAATGACTCCTATCTAAGACTACCTTCTAATATTTACAAATACACTATTTTCTACACCACCACCGCCCCTCAAGTTGGATTATAAATATCCAACTTTCTTATGAGTTGTTCAAATGGTGGTCGACACAAGTCTTTGGTGAAATTTGAAAATATCTTCAACTTGATTTTTTGATTGCATGAATGTTAAGCAAATATGTATATGCTCAATTCTTTCTTTGATGAAATGTCGGTCCACCTCAACATACTTCATCCTATGGTGTTGAACTAGGTTATGTGAGATATTAATTGCAACTTTGTCGTCTGAGGAGAGCTTGATAGGTGATATGAATCCTTGCCGAACTTGTGACAAGACTCCACAACTATTTTGATACTTTAAAAAAAGACACGGACGAATTTGTTGTTTCTAATGCTTGAAAAACACCTTGTGTCCAACTAACAAAAGTCACGATTTTTGTAGGAACAAAGACGCTACAAACAACCCCCTGAAGGTATTGAATTAGCAACCAAGAATCGAATGATAAGTCCAAAAAGAATACAATGCCACTTAACTCAAAAAAAGAAAAGATAAATCGAAGAAGGTTTAGAATCAAAAGAGAATACTAATCTCACAAAACTCAATTCAAAACATGTGTGTCCAATACAAAGGATGTTAAGGCTTTATATAGGCATAGATAATCCTAAAATTCGTGCAAAAATAAGAAGGGAATTTTAATGTAACTAGGAAACAAATTAATGCTAAAAATTGGACAAAAAACATGTCCTAGGCTATGAAGAAAGTTTAGGCCACGGATTTTGTGGCTTCCTTAGGAGTATTGGTCTTGTAAGGAAGCTTCTTGAATGAACAAATGAGTGTTGATTGTGTAAGGAACATCTTTTCTTAGCTAATTAGACAAATTCTCTAAATTGTAGGAACTTTTGTTTTGTTTTGAGTTTCTTCATTAATTGCTTTGACTTGGTATTTGATCACACCAAATCCCCCTAGACTCTTCATTACCACGTGCCCCTTCACTTTACATGTGCACTTCTATGTTGGACTTTCATCTTGGGACATGACTTGGATCATGATAATAGATCGGGCTTCTTTAATTGAATCGTGAGGCCCACTAAGCATAAATGGGCCTTGGGGTTCATCTCCTTCTTTTCGAGCCCAAACTCCTTGGATGATCAAATTCAAGTCCTCCATGGGGCTTTTTTGAAGCCTTAGGGGTTCACGCCATTCAATCACCATCTCACCACCCTCCGGGTCTTCATGGGGCTCTATTTGTTTGCATATCCTCTTGGTCCATGCCATTAGTAGGTTGGGATACAACTTGGGTTGCATCATTCTTCCCTTCTTGAAAAGAATTTGTCCTCAAATCATCAACTACATCAAACGAAAGTAAGTCAACAATATTGAAAGTAGCACTAACATTATACTCACCGGGCATATCCAATTTATAGGCGTTGTCATTAATCCTTGCAACCACTTGGAATGGTCCATCTCTTCTTGGCATGAGCTTTGATTTTCTCTTTTTTGACAATCGTTTATTCCTCAGATATAGCCATACCCAGCCACCTGGTTTGAAAATCACCTTCTTTTGCCCCTTATTGGCTTGTTTGACGTATTGAAATGTGCTCTTTTCAATGTTAGCTCGTACCTTTTCATGAATGATTTTTACAAATTCAGCCTTCTTATTTTCATTTTCGTTTAATCTTTCACTCAAAGGTAAAAGAGTTAAATTCATAGGAGATAAAGGATTGAAACTATAAACAAGTTCAAATGGTGAATATTGTGTAGCTGAATGAATATCCCTATTATGTGCAAATTCAACATGTGGTAAACATTCTTCCCAAGGTTTCAAGTTCTTAGATATGAGTGGACGCAATAAAGTCCCTAAAGTTCTATTGACAACTTCAGTTTGTCCATCAGTTTGAGGATGACAAGTAGTTGAAAATAGTGACTTAGTCCCTAACTTAGACCACAAAGTTTTCCAAAAGTAACTCAAGAATTTCGCATCCCTATCAGAAATAAAAGTCCTAGGTACACTATGTAATCTAACAACTTCGCTAAAGAATAAATCAGCAACATGAGAAATATCATCAATTTTGTGGAAAGGTATAAAATGAGCAATTTTCGAAAATCTATCCACAATAAAAAAATATCATCAATTTTCTTTTCAAAGAACTTATAACACATGCTTAATATGCACAACATGCTCATCTAGATGCTTGGAATAGATTAGTAGATCATCAAAGTAAACAACTACAAATTTACCAAAAACGGCTTGTAAAACATTATTCATAAGTCTCATGAATGTACTAAGGGCCTTAGTCAATCCAAAAGGCATAACTAACCATTCATACAATCCATACTTTGTCTTAGAATCACATTTCCATTCATCACCTTTTTTCACACAACTCACTTTTCTCAAGGCCTCTTTTTCTCTCAAGCCCTCTTTTTCTCTCATATTTTTATCACCATTAATCTCTCTTTCTTTTCCTCTCAACTTTTCAATCTCTCTTTCTTTTTCTCTCAGCTTTTCAATCTCTCTTTCTTTTTCTCTCATCATATTAATCTCTCTTTCTTTTTCTCTCATCATCTTAATCTCTCTTTCTTTTTCTCTCATCATCTTAATCTCTCTTTCTTTTTCTCTCATCATCTCAATCTCTCTTCCTTTTCTCTCTCACCATCTCAATCTTTCTTTCTTTTTCTAATTTTTCACTAACTATTATAATTTCAAAATCTATGCTTTGCACTTTGAGATTGTGCTCAGCTTCTACAATCTGTCATTTTAATTGCTTTTCTACTTTGATGGTTTGGTAGAGCATATCCTCCAACTCTACATAGTGCTACAACTCAATAACATCAGCTATCTCTCGGTTCAATCCATGAAGGAAATGTGCCCTATTCACCTCACGATCCTCCTGAATGTTGCCTCTGATCAAGAGTAACTCCATCTCCTTGTAGAACCTCAACACTTTTATGACCCTGCACCAATCTTTGCAACTTTTGATGGATCTCACGGTAGAAGTGGCTAGGAACAAACCTTATCCTCAAGATTCGTTTAATCTCCTCCCAATCCTCAAGTGGTGGTTCTCTATATACCGTCTCCTATTATTCAGCACCTGATCCCACCATGTAATTACATAGTCAGCAAACTCAATAGATGCAAGTTTTACTTTCTAGAGCTCAGTATATTCATGAAATTCAAACACTTTCTCCACTTTCTCCACCCACTCCAAATAGGCTTCTGAATCATTCCTCCCTTGGAAGATAAGTATACTGATTTTCACATTTCCAAGGTGATCCTAATGAGCACATCTCGGGTAGCCAGTATCTCAAGCAGCCTAATAAGGGGCCTTCTTGGTTGTTGTACCCTCATGTTTCCATGGTTGATTCAAGATCCTCGACCACGGGTTTCACGTACCTCCTCAAGACTATCGGACCATGCATCAAACTCTTCATGATCATCATGTTGTTCATCATCGTGTTCAAGTAGGTCTGGTGGCTGCATAGCCATGGTTCGACCTCCATCAAGGGATGGCTCTCTGGGGTTGGGGTTAGGGGCCTGGCTTGTGGATGCTTCATTATTCATACGGGCCTCCATTCGTGCCATACGTTCTTGAGACTCCTCTTTCGCCATGACCAAACATTTTAGGATACAAATCACCTGCTCAAGATTAGCCATTGGAGGTATACCATCCTTTGTTGAGTTATTCACAGACTTGTCTTTGAAAGACATTTTTGTACGTGCAATAAAAGGTTAGTAAACAAAAATCTCACCACTCCCTCACGTGTATACACTCAAAATTGATCACTCAAACACCCGTGTATCACTCAAATTGGCTTTTACCCTCTCTTGAACTTCACCACTCTACCCTTTTCCTCTCAATGTTCTCAGTATGGTTTTAGCGAACTTCAACTCAAGTCTTTTATCAAGCCAAACAATAATCGTAGAACGATTGGAACTTGATTCGAGGTTGAGATTTATAGAAGGGTACCAACTTGAATGTGTGAGTCTCGATTTTGAGTGTGGAAAAACTCAACTCGTGACTAAAAATTCAAACAACTTAACTGGAATATATCTCTTGTTGATTGCACCAATGTTGATGAAGCGCTATTTTGAGGGTTTAAAAATCTCTCTCTCTCTCTCTTTTTTCTTTTCAAATTGACCCTTTACTTCTACTTTTGAACCGAAAGATTTCGTTAACATTTTTTTTTGTGAACGATTTTTTTTTAAATCCGCAAGGTTACAACTTGAAAGTTGAAGAAAAAAAGGAAATTAAAGATAAACTATTAAATAAATTTCGTCCTCAAAGCTATAGATAGCTAAGCAACCTGAACATTGAAAGATAGGCGCAAAAACGTCCAAACCTCGCTCTGATACCAAATGATATGAATCCTTGCCAAACTTGTAACAAGACTGCACAACTATTTCGATACTTTAAAAAAAGACACGGACAAATTTGTTGTTTCCACGCTTGAAGAATACCTTGTGTCCAACCAACAAAAGTCACTATTATTGTAGAAAAAAAGACGCCACAAACGACCCCTGAAGGTATTGAATTACCAACGAAGAATCGACTGATAAGTCCAAAAAGAACACGATGCCACTTAAACCAAAAAGAGAAGAGTTAAATCGAAGAAGATTTAAAACCAAAAGAGAATACTAATTACAAAACCCCAACGGGTTGTCCAGTGGTTTGAGTGTCGGATATCTCAGGGCTTGCCTAGAGATTCCGGTATCGACTCCCGCTGATGTAGAGTTTGTTGGGTCCACGACTGCGGGCTTTGGCTTGAGCCTTAACTGATCATGTGGGGGGATAGCCTTGCATGATCCTGTGGACTTAGTCGGGTTCGGGATACCACGGTTATAAAAAAAAATACCAATCTCACATAACTCAATTCAAAACATGTGTCCAATACAAAGGATGTTAAGGCCTTTATATAGGCATAGATAATCCAAAATTTCATGCAAAAATAAGAAGAGAATTTTAAAGTAACTAGAAAACTAATTAATGCTAAAAATTGGACCGAAAACATGTCCTATGCTATGAAGGAAGTTTAGGTCACATATTTTGTGGCTTCCTTAGGAGTCTTAGTCTTGTAAAGAAGCTTCTTGAATGGAGAAAGGAGTGTTGGTTGTGCATGGAACATCTTTCCTTAGCTAATGAGACAAATTATCTAAATCGTAGGAACTTTCCTTTTGTTTTGAAATTATTCATTAATTGCTTTGACATGGTCTTTGATCACACCAAATCCCCCTAGAATCTTCATTACCATGTGCTCCTTCACTCCACATGTGCACTTTTATGTTGGACCTTCATCTTGGGCCATGACTTGGATCATGGTAATGGGTCGGGCTTCTTCAATTGGGTCATGAGGCCCACTAAGTATAAATGGGCCTTGGGGTCCATCTCCTTCTCTCAAGCCCAAACTCCTTGTGTCATCAAATTCAATACCTCTTTAAATTTCTTGGCTCTTAGGCATGTAATTGGACCTTCTTAAAGCCTTATGGGTTCACGTCGTTTAGCCACCATCTCACTACCCTTGGGCTCTCCATGGGGCTCAATTTGCACATCTTCTTGGTCCATGCCATTAGTAGGTTGGGGTGCAACTTGGGTTGCATCAGAATTACTCACAAATAAAGGTCGGGTTGTTGTTGGGGGAAGCACAGCGCTGCGCCAACACTTCATGACTCCCCCTTGGGTGGTCACTCAGGTACCTTAGTCACACTCAACAAAATCCGCATGTGCTTCTTTTGGCAAAAAATGAAACAAGATTTGGAAGCTTGGATTCATAGTGGTGACACCTGCAGTCGTTGCAAACCAGATCCCAGCTCTCATGCAGACCTTTTACAGCCCCTACCCATACCAAACAAACAATGGAGCAGCATAAGTGTCGATTTCATTGAGGGCCTACCCAAATCCAAGGGCAAGAGTGCCATTTTAGTGGTCGTAGGCAGGTATACAAAATACAATCACTTTATTGCCTTACCACACCCATATTCAACAGAAGTTGTGGCCGAAATATTCCTAGACAACGCCTATAAGCTCCACGACATTCCAGAGCAGATAGTATCAGGTAGAGACAACATCTTCTTGAGCAAATTTTGGAAAGAACTCATGCACTTGGCTGGTATTAAGATGGCAATGAGTTCATCGTACCACCCACAAACGGATGGTCAGACCAAGCGTGTGAACAGATGCCTAGAGACTTATCTTAGATGCACCTGCATCCTCAAACCAAGCTCTTGGCATAAATGGGTCTCACGCGCTGAATTCTGGTACAACTATTCCTACCACTCCAGTATCAAGATGACACCATACAAAGCCCTTTATGGTACTGAGGCCAAGCACATTCCTACATCACCATCGTTACCTACATCCTCAAGAACAACTACGGAATTACTTCAACAAAGTGACCACCTACAAACATTGCTCAAAGAAAATTTATTAGTAGCTCAGAACCGGATGAAATTAGCAACTTACAAGGGACGAGTAGAACAACAATTCATTGTAGGTGATTTTGTTTATCTCAAAATCCATCCATACAGGCAACATTCTGTTCAATTTCGACGGAATTTGAAGCTCTCACCTCGGTTCTACGGCTCTTACAAAATCCTGGAAAAAAATGGTCAAGTGGCTTATCGCCTAGAACTTCCAGCAGGCACGAAGATCCATCAAGTATTTCATGTGTCTCTGCTAAAGGAAAATTTGAAGAACAAAGAAATATGCACTCCTCCGCTGCCCTGCTTAAACACAATCAGTGAATTCCACATCTTCCTAGTCTCAGGGCCCATGCAAGAAGAAGTCAACTGTTGAAGAGAGTCTTTAGGAATAGGTATCCACGTTTTTATAAATTGGTAGTGGTGTCCTTCCTTTGTGCAAACACTTTTACACGTTTCAGTTAGTATTTCCTTCATAGTCGGTCTGCACGATTAGTAGTGGTCATCGTGTTAAAATTAGTCAGAAAATAGTCAGAGGATTGGCTATAAAACTTGTAACTCTTATTGAGAGAAGACAAACAGAATAGAAGTGCCTTGTTCCCTCTGAATTTCTGTCTCTTTCTCAAATATCTCCCTTCTCCCACCTATATTCTTCACTACAATTCACATAAATCTTGTTGAACAGAGCTCAGTTCGTTATAGAGTACTGGGCTACTGTACGAAGACGACAAAGCCAACTCAATAAGGTGGAATATGACATTTATAACGAATACAAGGAATGAGAAAAACTCTTCATGCTTTTATTTTCTCCTTTCTTGTCCACTAGTAGAAGCTTGAGATGTTACTGTGTGATCTTCTCTACAATTTTGAGTTTTCTCAAATAAACTTTCTGGACTGGGTAAGAATAGGCCTCATAATTGATTTGCTGGTGCTCAGTTTGGTGGGAGTGGTGATCAGGTCAACCTGAAGACATCAAAGCACAAAGATAAAAACACATGTATGTTATTCTTTTTTTATTTTGCGTTAAAAGAGGAGAAAGTCGTCTGGATGGAGAACTGTAAAAGAGATGGCTGATAGAAGAAATGCAAGGATAATTGAAACCAACCTCATAATCAGTTTGTGGTACAGTTTCACGGCTGCGTTTGTACTTCTGGATCCAAGGCAAGACTTATGGATCTGAAGCAAGGAATGCCTCTGTAGTAGATTGATTTGGACCGAAGAATGCTGACAGGACAGTCAGCTGCAACAAAGGAGGGAACGGTTTGGAGCTAATCAAAATAATGTAGGAGACATTATGAATGACAACCTTCCATGTTAGCCAATTGGGACAAACACAGCCATAATCAATGTCTCAAGTTGATGGAGTTATCCAAATGGTAATAAGAAACTTGTGGTGATCATAGAGTGCTATTTGAATTACCATAAGTGAGAGCTCAGACAGGAGACCATGTGATTATTTACCTGATGAGGTCCAAAGCCAATAACAGAGAATTTACTCTTCAGTTCGGCAACGCTAGATTTGTCCCACTGAGGGACCCTTCCCTCTGGATCTGGTTGGTCAGCATCTGATCTCCGAAACTACTTATCAAGAAGTCCCCACTGCAACAAGAGCACCATCGAGTAGGATTAAGATATTTAGTAAATATATGATTTTTTCATTGCTTGTAAAAATTTGTAACTGGAGGAGCCAAATATTTAGAATAAGAACCACATCCGAGATAGCAATTAGCCGCAAACTTTGACGTCGTTTTGTGAGTTTAGTTATATGGTCACTGAACATGATGCCTCAGTCAAATGACTACATGAAGCTTAATATATGTTGGGACTTAACTAATCATTTATACGATTTTGCATAATATTAAACTTCCAAACAAGTATATGATGAAATTCATCCTTTTTTTTTTTAAATTTAGACAGATCTGCTTCTACTTTTTTCCCACCTGGATTTATCCCCATTTACTGCATTTTTCCTTTTTGCAGTAAGGGAACTGGGAAAATTGAGTTGTTGATGTGATAAAGTTGAAAGTAGTCATTGGTGGTGTTGGATTAATTAATTCATTAATTCATTTAATTGATTAAACCTAAAACTCAATTAACCACAAGCCCATTTATCTACCTAGTCATAATCTCTATATAAAGTCTATGTGCCTACAAATATTAATATATACGACTCTCACAACTCTCATGCGTCGAGAACCAGAAAAATATAAGTTTTCTTTCTGCTTGTTCCAATCACCCCCGGGGAGGATATTTGGTTCGTGAATTCCAAAGGGACTTTTATAGCCCTTCAACGTGATTAATTCAGTCTAGGAGATTACAATCCAGATACGTTTCCGCATCAATCAGGTATTGAATATTCATTTTCACTAGATTCGTTCTTTTGAATTAGATCCGTTCTATAATCTACAATGGTATCAGAGCCAATCCAGGAACTGAATTGATTCGTTACTATTATCTGATTCGTTCAAATAATTAACATTTTTTTCGTCATTTTTTTCGGTCGAAACTGCGAAACGCCGCCGCCGCCTGCCGTCGTTGTTGCCGAGAAATTGCCGCAAAATTTCACAATGACGCGTGGCTGTCATGCGCTGCGTGAAACAGCAGATGTGGCACGACACGCGCCAGAACCGCGCGTTCGTCGCGCCATTGCAGCGCGTTTGTCGCGCCGCCGCCATGCAATTGTTGCCAGCATCCATCAGAAAGATCGTGGGCGGCGCCGCTTGGGGCAGCTCAAGTTCGTCACGCGCTGCCGACCGAGCATGTTTTTCGCCTGAAAATTAAATTTTCACGGCGGAAAACAGAGTTTTCGACCGCCCAGGACCAGAGACACCGGTAAACGGACCCTTTCGTGGCTATTTTCATCATTTGGACGGCAACATCACGGTGATGACATGACGGTGACGCAAAATCGGGCAAAAATCAGGCACTGTCGGAAACAAAACGTCCAATAAAGCGACAAGGTAACCCATCGGATTTTCCGGCGGGCGTTTTAGGGTGGGAGAAGGAACTTCCCATGCCGAATTAGGGTTTCAATACGAAACCCTAGTCCCATTGTCCAACATGCCTTTTGTATTTTTTTAAAAAAAATTTCCCTATAAATTTAATTTATTTTTTTAATCTAGGCGGTCATCCGATCCGCTGGTTTCGAAACCAGCGGATTTGTTCTCGAATTATGCCGTGAATGCGGCCCATATCAAGCACAAAGGACGGAAATTGGGCCGCGCCCCATCCATTTTTTTGACATGGCCCATGTTCACGAAATTTGTCCTATTTAAAAAAAAGAAATAATTTTTTTTAAAAACATTTTAGATGCTTACAAAATGTTTTAAAATGCCCAATATTTATTTATATGTTAAATAATTACAGTATGCATGAATTAGGAATTAAATTGCTAAGTGCTTTTAAATATTTAATTTCTAGTATGCATCATTAGAATTTAATTTATTATGCTTAATACAATTAATTTAAATTCTTATTATTTTCTAGCAATGCATGTTTTAGTTTAAATTAAATTTTTTTCTAGGTGCAACTTTAATTTAAAGCATGCTTATATATGTCTTAGAAATTAAATTATATGCTATGTGCACAAATTTTAATTTCCGAACATGTCTATGTGGCCTAGAAAATTAATTTTATTAGAGAATTTATTTCAAATCTAATAAATTAATTAACACCTAATTATTAACTACGTGTTAATAATTCAATTATGGTAATCAAAATCGTTCAAAACCTTCAAAAGAAATCCACTACAATCGTGCTCATAGAAGGCTGTGTAGGGCTGGTTATTAAGAGGGATATATGGGTCCCACCAGACATCTGAGCCTCTTACGAGGTATGGTAGCACTGTCTAGGCTGATGATCATCCAAAATTTAGTACGAGATCACTACCTGGGTGCTTACCGAATCGATTACGGATTAATTCTGAACAAATTCA
>JAOWBN010012318.1:0-10935 GCA_028565015.1 Pinguicula moranensis
AACCTTGATGCATTGTACCTAATGAGTTGAAAAGATTTTGGAACTACACTTGAAAAAAGCAAATCATTTAGAATCCCGATTGATTTGGTAGTATACTTAATTCTGAAGTTCCATCCAACATACCTAAAAGTAATGGCACCAAACACTCTCTACGAGACACCCCAAATCATAACAGACTTTTTCCACATTAACCATCATGACTAATGCAGGAAGAGGATGCCAATTTGTCAAACAACTTTCTCACATTTCAACGGTAGAAAAGGACGAAAGCTTTACCCCACCAATGGATATCTCAAGTCTTGATTTGACCAGAATTCCGGAATTGAGGGGAAGACTTCCAAACCCAAGGAGGGTGATGATTGAGTCGCTGCGAGTTTGAAGATACGCGGGAGACGGGAAGACAGGCTGGAGGGAGATGGGAAGACAGGCTGGAGGGAAGCTGAACGATGAGAGTTTAGGGTTCTCCGGGTGAAAGAGGAAAGCGTGAGACGGAGTGACGGAGAGATAAGAGAGAGTTGGGAGATTTGAGAAGACCAGTGAGGAGGCGACGCGTGGACCAATTGGAACCTGCGGACCGATTTACTGTTCATGAACAGTAAATCGATCCTACGTGGACCAACGCTGCTTAATTATATAGATGGGCTTGAGCTAAAGGAATGTTAAGTAACACATACAAAAATAATTGAAAGCATATACTCAAGAAATTGAACATTGAACTCCAAAATTCTCGATGCATAATAAACACAATATTTGTAAAACTCCCAGAAATTCACGCACCAAGAACAACTTTCTCACATTTCGCTCATACTCACAAGAACAACTTGAGGCATATGGTGCTTTATGCAATTTCTTCACTATAATTCATATTTTACTTTATCTCCCCGACCCCCCAAACCCATAACAATTTCATGGTGAGAAAAAAACAAAAAGGTGGAGGTGATAAAGTGGTGTAAACCTTGATGCATTGTACCTAATGAGTTGAAAAGATTTTGGAACTACACTTGAAAAAAGCAAATCATTTAGAATCCCAATTGATTTGGTAGTATACTTAATTCTGAAGTTCCATCCAACATACCTAAAAGTAATGGCACCAAAACACTCTCTACAAGACACCCCAAATCAATTTGATTTGTCAAACGGACTTTTTCCACATTAACCATCATGACTAATGCAGGAAGAGGATGCCAATTTGGTATAATTAATTAAACTAAGAATTACATGATCCAACGGTAGAAAAGGACGAAAGCTTTAACATAAGATAATCTAAATCAACCCCACCAATGGATATCTCAAGTCTTGTGATGAGATACTTCAAAACAAAAGTCTTGATTTGACCAGAATTATTTAAATGGAGAAAACATGTCCGGAATTGAGGGGAAGACTTCCAAACCCCGCAACCTATTCATGTGTACATAATGAAGTGTGCATATGCAGTATTCGCACACAAAAGATCCTAAATTATGCAGCCCAGAATGTTTAAATATTTAGCATAGGTTAAGATACCATGCATATATGAGGTTTTTACTTCAACTAATATAAAAGATTGGATGCAAAAATCCACGAGAATGCCTCAAAAATGGTACATATTTTTTGGTTGTACATGCATTATTGTAGATAACATGGGTAAAGTGTTATTTTGAGACTAAAGCCTGTAAATAAGATTTTGCTTATTCGCTCCCTTCCCCCACCACCACACATAAAAAAAAGGAATTTTATCTAGCCTCGACTAAGGTTCTGTTTTGCGTGGGCCTTCTTCTACTTCTTGTACTACTTCTTCCTATTTTTAAAAGAGGCGGTGTTTTGCGCAAGTACTTAAAGATTACTATTTTTAAAATAGAGGTGTCTCGGAGGGTCCGGAATTTTTTGAAACCACCGTGCCGAACCCCCCCTCCCCGCCGACCCGCTACCGGTCGCCGGAGCTGCCGCCGGACCCCCCGCTGCCGGAGCATCAACCCCCCCTGCCGGAGCCCCTCCACGGTGCCGGAATTGAGGTGTTTATTTTTTAGAAAAAAAAAAAGTATGTCAGGAGGTCCTTATTTTTTAGAAGGTTTACCTTCTTAAAATAAGAACAAGTAGTAAAAGGTTGGCTGTGCAAAATACTTATTTCGTAAATCGAGGTTCTTAAAAGCCAATTATAATTTTAAGAACGCTGCGCAAAACGGACCCTAAATGCGCCAATGGTCTAAAGTTTTTGGTTTTCAATCACACAATTTTTTGCATCCAATCACAAGATTTTCACCTCCATTTTTTTTTTGGTTTATCTAAATGATTTTACACTTGCAAGATATGAAACCTCTAACCTAATATAATTTACGCTGTCAAACTCAAAACATTTTTTGTATTCTTGAATAGTTAAGCTACGTAGCTTGATCGAGAACCTTTAAGTACTTGGGCATGCATAGTTTTTTGTTCACATTAATTAAAGAAAGATGGACCGACAACATATTCTTTATTTTCTTTGTGTTTGTCTCGAAGTATGGATGTCGTTAGAAAGATTCGGGAAGATCTGTGAATGCACAGCAAAGCTTTATAAAAATGTTAGATTTCGACATCAATCACGCAAACATCCCAAACAACAATAATTCATCAACACGTAATGAATGCTATGGGGATGGGGGTAACACCCTCCAATTCATTTTATTTTTAAATTTATGTGTATCTTTAAATAAAATAAACAAGTTTGCCCCCAAGCCTAAAGTTTATCACATTTAATTACAGTCCAAAATTAGGTTTCAACCGTTTATATAGCTCAAGAGGTCTCGATTTTCTAGTTCCTGTTGATGCAACTTGCACTGCTTCTCAATTCTCACCCTGTACCGACATTTCATAGACCCCAGAAAAAAATCTTAACCCAATGTGAATTTTAATTTCGAGTCAAACATGATCCTGGAGGTAGGAAAATCAGATTATTACTTTGTTTAGCATGATCTTGTCACGTAATTTTACAAAATAAGGTTGTTTTAAGAACACCCAATTTATATATACATTTTAAGGTAACGAAAAAAATAAGTTACTTTCAAACTTTATTACAAATACCAATGCATCAATTTGTTTCCTAATGCAGTGTATTGATTAATAAGGTCATCAGTCAGCTTATTAATTTTCACTTAACTTATCAATTAAATATAGCTGATAGCATGATGCGTATGGCCTAGTTCCTTTGGGTTTCAACTGCCCTAATTGCTCAAAATCTTGCTTACATTACACGAAAACCTTATTAAACAATGCAGTGCATCATGAAAGCATTCCTGTTTAATTTATATTATTCACATTTGGAGTACGATGCTCACACGTTAGCCATTCCATGGGTAGCGGACGGTGCTAGATCTTGGACGTATCTCTGGTTAGATCCCGTGGGCTATTCTTTCTTATTTCTTTTTGGGAATATATATATTATATATAGATATAATATTATATTATATTAGAAGATATGCTTTTACTTTTCTCTTCTGATCATTTTCTTCTTCATTCTTTTCTGCTTTGCTCCTGGACAAATAAGTCCGGCCCGGCGGGTGATGGATTCATTCACGGTTTGACTTATATGGAGTTTTCAGATAGAGAAGATCAAAGTGGTTGGTTGCTGTCGGCTAAAGGAGAACTTCGGATCAAGATTACGAAGCATTTTTCACTAGAGAGAATTGATAATAGTATCTTAATCCATTTTTAATTTAATTTAATTTGTAAAATCTTTCTCGGATATATATATTTTATGGTGCCATTGCAAGTTCTTCAAAGTTGTTTTGGCTTTCTACCGCCAAAGCAATTTTTTCGGGTGTTTGTAATAATAATTTTTGACGGTATCTTATGTGTAGAAAATTCTAAAAAAGTTCAAAAGTCAACAAGTAGGCCGAAGTTGCTTAAGAAACTCATTTTGCATAGGCACAAGAACTTGTAAAAACTCACTTAATTTTGTTTCTCCCCTTAAATTTGTACATACCCCTTAATGAAATTCTTAGCTCGAACCTTGCTAGGATAAGATTTAACTTCCTATGCCATGCTGGAAATAATTTGCTGATAAACATTTTCATGTAACAAGTGGTTTGAGTTAAAACGAATGGATGATAAACGTGTTTAAAATGAAGTTAGTCTCGAAACTAAACTTTCTAGTGAATAATTGCATGAATATTTTAATATTCGAAATCAAAGTTGTAGATCGCGATTAGAACGGATCTAATAATTGAAAAATTAGGTATGAACGAATCTGAATACCAATGGATCGTATTCGGTACCTGATTGATGCGGAAGCGTTTCTGGATTATAGTCTCCTGGATTGAATTGATCACGTTGAAGGGTCTATAAAAGTCCCTATTATATCCACGGACCAGATCTCCTCCCCAAGGGTGATTGGGAACAAGCGAAAGAAAACTTATGTGTTCTGATTTCTCAACGCATGAGAGTTGTGAGAGTCGTATCAATCTCTGTAGGCATGAAGCCTTTATATAGAGATTGGACTGGGTAGTTAGACGAGCTTGTGATTAAGTGGGCTTAAGATTAATTAATTAAACATATTAATTAATTTATTCTAACAGTTTCAGTATTCCATCCATTAAAAAATGTCAACAAAAATCCACCACCACCACATTCCTTTTAATCACCTAGATATATTCCAAAGCTGTGTTTTACAAATCTGAAAACTAATAAGATATTTTTTTTTAGTACAATTTTTAAATTTACTTATTTTTTCAATTACCTTGTAAGGTAAAATATAAGTATTCATGAATTAAGCTTTTATTCGATATTCATAAGTATATGTTTTACAAGAGGAGTTATAGACTACAAGGAATACTGGGAGAAGATCACTTTTTGATAAGGATATGATCCTTAAAATATCAATATCAGTACTTTTAAATAAATCGTAATCTTCTTTGTCTATTATCTAACAATTACTTGATAAAAATCCTAGAGCACTGGGCTACCCTTATAAATTATAAAAAAAAACGATATTGACATATTCTTTACAATAGTTAAATTAGAAAAAGCTCATTTTTTTTTTCTTTCCCTAACCGATTCTTTGCCCACTTCGGTCGTTTCCCCCCAAATAATCTCCCCACCCGCCACGTATTGTTTTGCATGAAATCCCAATCCCCACGCGTCACCCCGATCCCCCATCTTATTCTTCTTACTCATCAAATCCCTTTCATCCTCAACACAATACACACAGACCCACTACATTCCACGATGTCGGACTGGCAGTTTCAATCTAGAAGGCCCCCAACAACGGCGACCACCATGATACAAAAGCTGAAAGAACACGCACCAAATTCCCACAAGCTCATCGGAGTCGCAACGCTCGTAGTCTCAGGCGGAATCCTCCTCCTACTCACTGGACTTACGCTCACCGCAACCGTACTCGGGATCATTTTCTTCGCGCCGTTGATTCTCTTATCAAGCCCCATATGGTTACCCGTTGGCGCATTCATATTTGTCATCATCGCAGGAGCACTGTCGTTCATCGGATTGGGGGTGGCGGCAGTCGCCGCCATGTCTTGGATTTATCGATACTTCCGGGGGTTTCATCCGCCCGGTTCCGACCGATTCGATTATGCAAGATCCCGGATTGCGGATACGGCAGGGCACGTGAAGGATTATGCAAGAGAATACGGTGGATACTTGCAAAGCAAGGTCAAGGATGCAGCGCCGAGCGCCTAAATCGTTTCAGACTTTTTGGGTGCAATTTATTTTATTTTCTAGAAGGTTCATATGGCAAGATTTTGACTGTGTTGGGGGTTGTGAAAATATAAATCGTGCTTTTTTTTGTGAGAGAACGCCCACCTTCTTATGGATTTTGGAAATTTTACTTAAAAGCACATTTTTGCTTTTTGCAATGAAAAAGTCTATTTGAAATTATTGTGATTTTACCTTTTGACTTTTGACTTTTGATTTTTGATGGTGGAGAAGTAAAAAAAAGTTAAAATGTCAAAAATATTTATGAGTAGTTTTTAGAGTGCTTTTGGCTTTAAATTTTAGGTATTTCTAACCTCATATATAATTTAATATTCCTAAAAAAAAAAAATTCAAGGATATTTTTATCATAAGTTAAACAAAGTAATTTTTAAAATAATAATTTGTAAATATTATATTTCTAATCTTTGCTATACTAAAGTATATTTTATAAACACTTTTTAACTTTTTCATAAAAGCACTTTTTTTTTTAAAAGACCTTTTGAAAAGTTCAAGAACTTGATCCCTTATATTGGTGCTTAACATTAGCTGCAGTATTAGAAGCTACGAATACGAATCAAAGTAATTTTAATTTTTATTAATTGTCGTGGTGATTCTTAAATGATTCTTTACATTTGGTCAGAATTTTTTTTTTTATAAGATTTTTGGTGAATCGTTTGGCAAATCTTACGAAAAAAAAGGATGTTGAGTTTAAGGTTGTGGCCTGTGGGAGAGGAAAAAGGGAATAGACTGTTGCTAACCACGATTTGGGATTCAAATGGGCTTGGTCCGGCAATTGACTAGGGCCTGGTCTTTGCATTCACCTCAGTCCTCACTCCTGCCACATTTTTTTTTATTTTTGATTCGTATTCGTATACGAGAGTCAAATATAAACTCAATATACAAGGAAAGCAATATATATACTATCAACTCGTAATAGGCGAGACTGAAGAATGATCTATGGCAGTTGCCAAAGCCTTCGGGATCTGATATGGAGTTTCCATGTTTGAATGTATGCTATTGAGTTTGAATTTCTTTCAGGCTTGTTAGGTCTTTCGCTAAATATGTGTTTTTATGCCGTATTTTTTTTTATTTATTTAAACACGGCATGGGGCGGGTCTTTTTTGCCTAGGTTGGGTTCCCTTAATGTTTTTGTTAGGTAAATATTTGAATTAAAAATGGCAAAAGTATCCAATTATAAAATACAAATGAATTTCGGGCTAAACTCAGCGGATATAAGTACAAACCAACTATGCTACTAAAGGGAGAAAAAAAAAAGACCCAAACCCTTAAAAGGGCTTTTGAAATTGTGAGTCTAATTGTGGCCCGATTCCTGAGTTGGGCCTATAAATGGTCCAACTAAATTACAGGATAATTCAGGCTTTTCCTGGAAATTTTGGGTCAGGCCCCAACGGCTCAAACTATTTTAATATGTTATCAAAAATATTCTGGGTTCTGTCATATCTTTCCATTAATTTTGAGAAGTCTTATTTATAATTGAATTAATTTAATAAATTATCAAAAATCGAGATTTTGGTTCAGATTATTATGTTAAACTAGCTAAAACTATTAAAATTTATACAAAATTATATTTTGTGAAAATCTTGCAAGTTGATTACTAACGCTGATGCGACCAGGGAAAACATTCCTTCAATCTACACAATACAACCCCCAGAGCAAAGTGACAGTTCCAATTTCTTTTGTGACGATTCGACTTCTGTATCAGTCCACCTTTTGTATGTCTCTTTGATTTACCACAAGTGGCTTATAAGGGAGGTTAAGGGTTTGGTTCGAGGCCCAAGAAAAAAGGCAAGTTTGTGAGGAGACAACACAAAGCGTCCTCTAAAGCAAAACTTGGCAGACCTTGGTGACGGTCCTAGAACTCATCTATTCGAGGTCGAAGAGAATCACCTTGTCCTGATCTTCGAGGATTCAACATAAATGGTGTCCATATATATCTAAAATCCTACTACAACCCCCAAAAAGCCTTATCCGCCTGAGTTCCCAGCCAAGGTGATGACAAACACTATCTACCACCCGACAAACGAGATAATATGCAACGGCCAATGCGGACAAGTGGGCTACATGGTTATCTTTTCCATTTCAAGAAAAATACCATTTTACCTGTTGTAAACTCTCTAAATAGGCCGAGTTGGTCAATATAATGGAAAAACAATTCCAAGAGACTAATGTTGGGGCACCACTAGCTTCGCTCACACACGTGGATACCCACACCATAATAATCTGCTAGTTATTCTGTCCCTCCGCTCTGGAAAAATTTCCTACTTGTATGTTGTGAATCAAAGGAAAAATTTCCTTGGTCACCTCATCGGCGCCGTCCTTGGGGACATTTTCATACCCAAACGAAACAATTAAAAATTGCAGAAAAACCCAAATATCAAGCCCATTAAACCCCTCCACCTGAAATCAAAGCATGGCTAAATCCATTCAGGCAATCCAAACGGGAGAAGCGATCAATAAAGACACCAAACATTGCCACCTGGCACCATTTCCACATGAGGACATGGAGGAGAGACCATGACTGTTCCTAGGCACACGCCCTAAGGATTGGGTAGAGTTCTATAAGGAGATCCTATGACAGAGTTGGGCATGGAGGATCTATGGATTTGGTCAAATAGCAAAACCTGAATGACTTGAAAGTCTGACTCTGTCTCCACCTAGTGGAGGTTGTCTAGCAGCAATGAGAATAATTTTTTGACCTCATATGCGGTTTCTGTCCCCGAGTGTCACAAAGTCCAAAGGTATGAAAGTTATATGAACTCTATGAGGGAACCACATTCCTTTACTCTTTCTCGTAGAGAAGTTCCCAATGTGAGGCATCACCACCCACCCAACATGAACCAAATCCTGAGAGGACCCATTCAAGAGCTTCTCGCAAAAGGCCAGGAAAAAGCTAGGAGATGAAGCCTGAAGCCCACTCCCATGCCAACCAAGACATCAATAGAGGTATGCTTTCATAAAATATACACCTAAGGATTTACCAAAAAATGTACATTTGGTGATCACAACGAATACAAAAAAACTCAATGCGAAAAAAACAATATTGGTCAACCAGGGGAGTTCCACTACCCCACCCATCGCGGGTTGGACCCAACCCGCCCCGCTTGTTTCAAAGTAAACGGGCCGTGCTAGCTGGCACGTTTTGTAAACGGGCCAATGTAGGCGCGTCCATTTATAAAATGGGCGAAATAGTTTGACCCATTTATGAAATGGGCGAAACCGTTTCACCCCGTTCGACCCATTTGACCCGTTTGCTGCATATGCATTCTTCACTTACTATAACAAAAGTACACAACCTTTATCAAACTCAAACCCTATGCCCAGACTGTGAATTTCAACACTATAGAAAATGTAGCAAAATGGAAGTAATGATATAAGATGCAGACAGTTCACTTGATCACTTCAAGTCTTCCAAACATCAGAAAAACAGAAATGTACAAAATAAGAACTGTAGCGAAATGCCAATAGATATTCCAAAATCCAAACATTCAATCAGAAGTATGCAGACAGATATAAAGAGCAGTCACACCAAAATCCGCAAAAATAGTCACCAAGACACCGAGTTATATAAGTTCAATCTTGAATGTTCATCAAGTTTCAACACACAACACAAAGTTCGGATGATATTTGCCTCATAAATTCACTTTACATATTGAATTCCTGAAAAAGTAAGAAAAAAATGTTTAGTTAGCCTGATTAAAAGGCACTATAAAAATATTAAAAACCAAAAATTTTTATGGTAAAGAAGTTTTAGACATTTCATCAAACTTCAACCAAACCAATTCCATAAGATGATCAGTGCATAAGTCTGAAAAAATGAGAAAAAAAAGCTTTAGTTTACTTGCTTAAAAAACATATACATTGATTTTGTAAAGATAAATAAGTGTAATAGAAGCTTGTTTAATACTACCTAAGTACCTATGGCCTATGGGATAGTATTAAATAATTTACCTTCATTGAGTAAGAGAAGAAGAAGCAGGAGGAGCATCTTCTTCATCATCGTCTTCCAGGAAATATTCTTCAAGGGGACCCAACCCCAAACTCTCAATTCGATCATCTTGTATCTCCCAATCCTTGATCAAAGTCAACATCTCTACTATCTGAGGAGTCAACCTAGGCTCTTTTTTCCACAATCCTCCCCGCCATGCTGAATGCTGAGTCCGATGAAATTGTGGACAGTGGAATGCAGAAGAGATCCTTGGCCTTTTGTGAAAGAACCGGGTACTTGCTCTTTTGCCTCTCCCACCATTTTAACAAATTTGGATTTATGGTTGGGAGGTCGACGATGGAAGTAATTCATCTCCTCAGACAGTTAATGGAGAAATATAGAGAACGTAAGCAGAGTCTACATATGGTCTTAATAGATCTAGAGAAGGCGTATGATTCTATGCGAGAGAGGTTATCTGTGAATGTTTAGAAACAAAGAATATTCCGTGGATATATGTGAGGGCTACAAAGGATATGTATGAGGGTGCGAAAATTAGTGTGCGGACTCTAGTGGGGGAAACAGAGTACTTTCCGGTGGATACAGGATTGCATCATGGTTTAGCACTGAGTCCTTTTCTTATTGCGGTGATTATGGATGTACTTTCTCGGGATATATAAGATGAAGTACCATGGTGTATGTTGTTCATAGATGATGTCGTCTGAGTGGCAGAGACGAAGGATGAGGTTAACGCTAAGCTATAGCATTGGAGAGTGACATTAGAGTCCAATGAAATACGCTTGAGTCGCTCGAACACTGAATATATGCCATGCAATTTTGCGAATGAGATAAAAGATGGTGGAATAGAAGTAAGGATTACGGATTAAGCACTCCCACAAAAGGATAGTTTCAAATATTCTAGGATATGTAATACAAAAGGATGGGGGTGTTGAAAGCGATGCTATCCATTGCATTAAGGTCGGGATGGATGAAATGGAGATCGTCTAGTGGAGTGTTATGTGATAAAAAATTCCCACTAAAGTTGAAAGAATTTTTTTATAGGATGTTTATAAGACCGACTATGCTATACGGGTCAGAGTTTTAGGCTATGAGACTTTCACATACGCAGAAGTTTGAGCTAGCAAAAACGAGAATGGTTAGGTGGATGTGTGAGTGTGTTAGTGTTATGTCCTAAGGCCAATCACCTTAGGCCTATGTATTAACATTTTAATGTTGTATATATGATTGTAACAACCTTCACTATTTGTTTATTTATAACATATAAAATAGTGAAGCCTAGCATTGATAATATAGAGTGTATCACAAAG